>PXNZ01000416.1:0-20166 GCA_003012085.1 Trichoderma brevicompactum | reverse complement strand
CTCAATAGATTGGTACAAGAGATGCAAAGTAACACTCTGTCAACTGCCGGTTCCTGGGGATGTTGCAAGGGTATTTCTCCTGAAGAAAATGGGCATGCCGCAGAGCCGAGGCCTGTTGCATATAGCATTACGGAGTACTGACAATACTATTGCAGAGTGTAGAATAGCGCCCGTGGAAAGAGAAATAATAATACTATCAATAACAATAATCACAAAACACAATGCTAAATATTGACCTCCCCATAATATCGGTATAAGTCAACTTTGTTGTAGACATCATTCATGCTCTGGTAACACGCACAGCCAATTGGACATGTGCCACACAGTCGATTTCCAAAGCCGTTGAATTAAGTAAGCGTAGAAGTGGACATGAAGCACTGACGCTACCTGGGCATCTTTTTTCCACCCTTGTGCGATGATCACAGCGGCAACATGCAGGTCATCCACTTCTGGGCCACCGATCGTGTTGATCACTTTGATAGTGGGGAGGTGAAAATGGGGGGCGAGCAATGGGGCTGCTGCAGAATTGGGGCATCGTGGGAAGTTTGTTGCCCAGTAGATGGTGCCTTTTGATGCCGGAGCTGACTAACGTAAACGAACTACCGTTGTAAGCAAAAGAGTACAAAGTGTGAAACGCTTGGTGTGGGAAAGGAGGAATTTCATCTCTGATGCTCGTACGAGTGATCTGTAGGAGGCTGCAATAACGTCGGGTTTACGACGCTTAGCATTTGCTAGCCCATTTGAATGGGTCGATTTCCTGTGGTAAAAATACCCATCGCGTAGGGATGCCCACTCTACGAAATTGGAGTGATAAAGGGTATCAATGCCGGCATTAATTCTGTAAGCGAGTTGGGGCAATCGGGATCCCGTCTCTTCAGACCGAAGCCGCATACAGCCTACGAAAAGGATGGGGAAAAATATATCATTTTTTGCTCGATAGACGCGAGTTAAAAGCATAGACAAGACACGCGGCACGAGACACATGGCCCAATCGTAAATGGGGGTTTAAAAAAAAAAAAGACTGTTGCTCCGTGCAGAATACTTGACACGATACTGCCCAGTAGTGTATCTCTATAGTTTGCACATTCACGAGCAAAAACTGAGACATGCTGGCGCAAATGCTCTGAGACTGCTCTCCGAAGCCCCTGGAAGCATACCAATCGGCTGACGTGCAAGTAGGAGAAACAAGCTTTCTATCAATCTCCGAGACTTGATGCGTGGATGGAACGGATGGGTTTTGATAAAGAAAAAAAAAGGAGGAGGGGAAACACGACATGTCCGCTAACACCATTTGGCGGAGGTGTAAAGGGCTTAGCCAAGGCGGCCGAAATGAAGAGCCCACGGCACCCTGGCACATGATATGGCCAAAGCCACAATTTTTGTCCATGGGCGAGTTGGAGAAGAGAAAATAAGTTGACAGATTAAACAGGCCAATAAAAAGAGGGTTGAAATTGGATGCAAAGACGGGGCACGGGCTTTCTCCAATGCGCTCTGGACTGCGCTCCGTGCAGAGCACATACAGGACATGCCTTAGTTTGAACGGTGAAGCTGAGTTTTGCTTGCTCTGACTGGCGGCGATGCGCAAATGCATTGCGCATGGCTGCGATAGCTTCATGCAAAGCTGACCACCACCTTTGGGCTCCTATTTGAAGAAATGCAACTACTATTGTCTTTGCCTGTGCGCATACAAAGCACGGGCAGAGCACAGGCCGAATGTTATCGCTGTTCTAGGCCAATCCGCTCGTATAAACGAGGCGCTGTAATGGCCGGCGCGGGTTGCGAAATGCTGGGTCCTCGTAATATCCGGGTTTCCTTGACGGGGGGTTCCCAGCGCTCCGTATTCCAGGTACGATCGGAGATGGAGGAGGCGCCATGTTATGTAAAAAATGCAATCCAATTTGCTTTGGGCTCTCCTTAGCAGCTGGGCAGCTAAAAATGGATGGGCAGCGATTTGTGGCGTCCACTTACGTACATACCGCGCAACTCACCTGCATCCCATGGCATTTAGCTGCTGGCACTAGTTGGCTAGCGGTTGTAAAATGCCATAGCTAGATGCAACTATCAATTACCTGTACCTGAACGGGGCCACGAATCGCCAGCAATTATATGGGAACCGAATTACCTACTTTACGCGGGTGTGGCAGGATGCTTGGAGGCACTAACTCATACGCTATGCCAGTCGAGTCACATTTGCTGTAATTTGATGCCCGCCGTAAATTCATGCTCCATCAAAGCAGCATGCACGCACAAAGCAGGTCTTGCAAGTTCTGGCCTCTGCTAGAATCCAGAGATCGGCACGTCTCGACCGCAGAGATCGATTCTGCTGCTGATCATCGCCTCTTGGGGGGGACCTGCGTACCCACCAAGCCTGAATGGTAGCCGCGGGTTTGGTGGGCTACTACTGTAAGGTACTCAGGGGCGGTGTCTTTTTTTCGCTTTGCTGGGAAAGCTCTGGTGTCTTGGCTTCCATTGCAGCAAGTCATCTAATACTTGCACGGCCTGTTAAGAGATTGATGTCCGTAGCAGAATGCAGGGAGCAGATTTGCTCCGTATCTGCAGCGCATACATGCCATCGGCCACCAACCAAGGCACTGCCCTAGTGCCAACCACGGCCGCTTAAGCGCCGCAATGGTTTCTCTCGTGCCGGCCACTGATCCATCCACCAACATGGAAGCTATTATCCGCCAGTTTCTGTCGATTGATACATAGTACGGGTGCTAAATGCTGCTAGCATCTGGTTTAGCTGCTTCCCTTGCATCTGCTGACGAGTACTCAACAACAACCCGCTGCATCCTTGCAGTTTTCTTTCTTTTTTTTTTTTTTCCTTCTTTTTTTGGCTTCCCGTGTCTCGGCAGCTGCCAGAGCCTCTGTGTAGAAGAATTCGACGATGCTCGACACACACACACACCGCTCTGGCTGGGTCCGGTTTGAGGCCACCGAAACATTCACCTCATGGCTCCGTGTCTAGAGTCCGAGTTGAGAGCCTGTGCTCGTCCATGCATCGAGAGGCCAATCTTACTCGCTGATGGCTCCATAATACTACTGCTGCTACCGCTGCTACCACCTCAGGTACTCCGTACTCCGTACATGCGTCCATACAAGTACGCGTTGCATCCAAGTACTATATTGTCTCCAGCGTGGCGCTGCCCAGAGATTGAACGCCCATCATTTCTATCGTGCCCCATCTGCCCGCTGTCGAGGGCGCCAAGCACCCCCTGATCGAGTGCCTGGATGCTCTCTCGGCTGTTGGCCATCCATGCCTCTCCCCCAAGCAGCAGGAGAGAGAAGCACTGGCCACTTCAGGAGACTTGCCCATATCGTCAGCCGGTATCAAAGCCCTATTGCCAGAAACCCTGCTCCGTCGCCATTGGCGCTCCCTGCAAGCAACTGCGCTAGAGCCAGGGGACTTGATGGCGGGTTCCCATCAAGTTGTTCCCAATTTAGCAGTCCAGGCGCCATTAGTGAGCGGCCAGACCTGCGCTAGAGGGCAACGGGGACGCTTTGGAGGTGGTCTGGGCTCCCTCAACCGAGAGCTGCCAGAGACGAGAAACCAGTAATAATATTAGTACGTTTCGTTTCTCACCCTCTTGTCGCTCGCTCGAGTTCTCTCCCATAAACCATCACCAAAAGGCCTGCCTTGGCTGGTTGGCTAGCCGGCCTCTTTTCCTCCTTGCCAGCTCGTCTTTTGCTGTCTCTGTCTCTGATTCCCTTTTTTTTTATCTAGTGCACAGCTTGTCATGCAATCTGGGTGCTGACCTGCTTATCTTGCAAACCCCCCACTGGCCGGAACTGCGCTTGGCTCGCGATCCGTTCATCATATCGAAATTTAACTGTCGACTGCGAGCTTCTGCCTCCCTCAAGCTCCAGCCCCGCCATCGTTTCTGCAACTTTTCTCGAGACAGACATCTTTTCGGTCTATTTCTTGCTGTACTTGGATGGAGGTGTTATGGCTATTGGTTCATCGTAAAAAGAGCTCTCGACGGTGTGGATAGCGCCCCCATCTCCCCAGATTTTTTCTTTACCATCCATCGCCACTGCCTGCGTTCCCGAAGCTCGTTTCCGTTTCTTCCAGTTACACAGCTTGGGCTTTCTGCTCCATAGCGCTGTACGACGCTGGCCCAGCTTACCCTTGCCGTCTTGCCGTCTGCATCAAAACGCATCAGCGGCGCCATGACGTCGACTCAATTGCCGCCGCTCGATTTCGACGATGGAGGACTCCGTATCGTCCTGTTACCCGAGGTCGAGACCATGTCGTCTCCGCTCTCCCCAGATTATCCTCAGGGCAAAGATCCCTCTTCGACTGCGACTCTGAGCTCTGCTCGTTACTCTGAGCACGACCAACATGCTGCAGACTCCGAATCCGACGATGATCATGAGGGGGATGTGGACGAGATCGAACACCATTCCGATTCGACGCCGCCACCGCCGCCGCAGATTCCAGTTCACCCAATCCCGGCTCTGCAGGATGCCTTCGCCGAATCGCTACACGAGGTGATGAGCGGCATTGAGGTTGAGAAGCCCAAACTGAGGGCTTTGGACGCTCAGGGGCGTAGAGAGGCCGTGCTTGCACAGGGCAAGGATGAGCCTGCCTTTGACGCCGCGTGGAGGCTTCGACCTGGCCAGTCCCAACATGAATTGGCCAAGCTGATTGCTCAGATTTCCTTTGGAGTGTACCTGATGCTAAACGGGATGGCCAATAACAACACCCAGGTGGTGAACATTCTCCAGGGCCATATTGACGAAGTGGACGAGTTTCTCGAAGTCACAATTGAGGATCTTGAGCAGGTAGAGTTGGATCTGAAGAAACGCATTGACCATCTGATGCTTCCCATGTCCAATGTCTCGGTGTTTGAGCAGCTGCTGGAGGACCGCAAGTTTCGGACCGAAATACTCGAGGGCAACGAGAAGATTGAGCACATCCTCGCCAGAACTAACGTGGCCATGAAGCAGTGGGATGATGATATCGAGGCTGGCTTGCACACCAGCAACGTCTTCATCAACTGGTTGAACGAACATACCGAAGGCGAGTGGCGAGGGGACCAGCCGGACGTCATCGATATTTTCGACGCCATGAGCGGCAATGCTGAAGGTTGGCTCATTGCATTCGAAAAGATCAGTGACAGTGCCCAAGACATCAACAGTCTCATCATTCGCTTGATGAACATCATATCGGAGATGGAAAAGAAGGCCGGAGAGGCCAGCCGGCGGACATGGGTAAGTTCCCCCCCCTTTCAGTGATGTTGGGTTCTGATGGCTGATTCCATCTTCAGGCGAGCATCGCACCATTCTCCGCCCCCCCTATGCCCGATGCTTATGATGTCCCATCCGTGGAATCCCAACTTGCGCTGGATCATTCTTCTCCAAGGTCAAGCGCTCAGGAGAGTGTTCGGAGCGGCTCTACCGAAAAAAGACCCGCCAGCTCAATAATCGACGACGATACCAGCACCATTGACTTCCCTTTGCCAGGTGGCCTTCCGTTGCTTCCACCATTTCGCTCCACTCGCCATACCTCGAATACTTTTGGCATTGGGAGCCCCCAGTCAGCTACAACCAGTTCCGGCTTCGACAGTCTGCAAAGCCCTCAGTATACTCCTCAATCTACTGCGAACACTTTTGGTGTCACGAGCCCTCAGTCGATGCACATTCACTTACGCCAAGACTCGATCACGGAGACGGAAGACAGCGATCGAGAGACTGAGACGGCTCGCAGTGATAACGGTGATGAACCGGTGTTCCTCCTCCAGCCGCGGACGTACACCCCCCAGCCTCCTGCGCCGCTGCCCTCACCACTGATCAAAGATGAACCGGGCCATAACGCTCGCTCAGGATCGCAGTCGACACTGGAATCTCTGCAGTCGGCGCCTTTTACCCCTGCAGATACCCAGTCTTCGGCGTGGCGGGACAGTGACATGGTGCAGAGGAGGACGTCACTCCGAGACCGCGTGTCGCAAAAGATCATTCCCCCGGGAGATATCCACATTCCAGCAAGATCCCTAAAAGGAATGGAAATATATGCTGCCTCGCCCGGCGCTTCCACGCCACAGACGATGCGATCTCATCATTTCGATTCCGCCTATGAATCTGACGCCGAACGCCATGGTCGTCATCCATCCGGCAGCTCCAGCAATTTGACAATGTCTCCGCCGCAACTCAATGTCATACCCTCACCACGTTCGGATCGGCAACGATACTACCATCCCGTCCAGGCATCGCCGCATTCGCCGCTTCAGCAGAGACCGCACACTGCCGTTGGACACGGCCAATCTGCATATCACCAAGCCGGGTCTACGTTGGCGCCGCACCATCATCTGCGTAACAAGCCGTCCAACGCTGGTATGAGCACGTTGAGCAAGGTCACGTCTGTAAATTATAACGACGGAACATCACAAAGTGTGCGAACGACCAAAACCGTGGATAAGCAGCTCAAGAAGAAGAAGAGCGCCTTTGGATGGCTCAAGAAGGCTTTCAGCATGGATGATGAAGAGCGAGCGGCTTACGAGGCACGCAAAGCCATGCAGTACCAAGGGAGCTACTACAACGCTGATCCGCCAAAGTTTTTGGACGGCAAAAGGCTGCGATAAAATACGGAAATGATGGAAGCCTGCGAGCGAATAAATAGCCTGACCAGACTACTACGCATCCGGACTATGGACGCCAGCAACAAAAACACACCCCCTATCCCCTATAGCTATCGACCGAATCTACCACACTAAGCGTTTTTCATGCGATACCCGATGAGCGAAACAACAACTTTTAATCCAACTAGTCACATAGTTTTATCTTATAAGAGATGTTAAAAGAATACCCTCCCTTTTATCTCTCTACCTTTATACAAGCTTATCTAGCAAAGACTTTTTTATTATATCTTATCGACCCATACCCCTTCTGTGGGATGTGGTACCATAGCGTATCAGCGATTAAGCGATTTCCTATATTTCACATGCTCTTGCATATGCCTACTTTTTGTTTTCCTGGTTTGCGTTTCTAGGGGCGTTGAGTATCATATCATGGCGACGGGTCTTTTGTGCTACCAAAATCTTTTTCTTCCTTTTTTTTTTACCCTCTCTAGTTTTTCTCTCTTGTGATTTCTTTTTTTTTGCATACCAACTAGAGCGAAGGCACAAATGGCTTTAGTTGGGGGAAGAAGCAGGCGGCGATACTGATATTTTTGTATGTGGAAAAAAAAAACATTATGAATCTAATGGGAGTCTGATGAGGATTTTCATGGCTCTTTGACTTTTTACAATGCAGAAGAAGAAAAAGGGAAAAAAAAAAAAAATCATCTAAACGCTGTAATATTTCTCGCACTATCAAGTCTCGATACATCTATGTGCTCTCGGATGCTGTGTCTAACTAGTAACTTGATTATGGGTTAAGTAAAAAATCGTATATGCAAAATATCATTCGTCATAAAACATCATCTGAGCTCGCCAGTAGTAGCCGAGAACCATTACGCCGATTCCCCTACTCCGTAGCTCTTCACCCGGCTGAAGAAGAAGGGCTTGTCGTTCTTCAGCTGAAACTCGGCCCAGTCGTCCGTCAGCTTGTTGTAGCTGTAGAAGCTCCTCCAAATGATCTTATTGTTTCTCGTGCCCTTGCCTGCGCTTCGCAGCGACAGGTCCATCCGGTACATGTACTTTGAGCCCACGCCCTCTGTCTCGACGTACAAGTCTGCCTCCTGCTCCTTCGGATCTGTGTTGTCGGGGTGGTCTAGTGCAGAGGACTGTCGCCATCGACCCTTGAGGGCTTGATGCATCACCGCTGAAGGCAGATGTGGGTGGGGAGCTTCGCGGTGCAGCTGGAGCAGCTCGGGGGTAAGGTGATGGACGACGTCGATGGGCGATGTGGTGGTGAGGAGGCTGATGGTGGTGCCGTCTCGGAAGAAGCGCAGGTAGCGGTAGTACGTGACGATGAGGACGGGAGCTCCGCCCCAGGTAGCTTGGTTTGTAGACGCCTGGCCGCTGCGGACGTAGTTGACTGTGCTAATGTAGCAGCCGTTGAAGCGTATCCGGGGGCGGTTGCGGAACATGTGCTTCCACGTGGGGTAGACGGTGGGATCGTGGAGGGATACCGTGAAAGACAGAGCATCGGCCCGGCGACGCTCTTCGAGCTCTCTCATGCTGACGAGAAGGCCGTCCTCGTCTGCCTCTTCTTGGACCTCGAGCTCTCCCCATTCGATACCCTTTTGCCAGTGGCGGGGCACCTGGGTGAAGCCGAATTCGCTCCCTAGGCAGACTCGCTTCCAGATGCGCTGCTCAATGGCGACGAGGTAGGCGAAATGCTTGCTCACGAGGCTTAGGCGAACAAAGTCTCCAACATCTGCGACGGCAACATCCCGGAGGATGTGGATGAGCAGCTCATCCGGCAGGCTGGCGATGGGGCATGGAGGCGGCGGGGTGTTTTCAATAATGGGAGGCGCTGCTTCAATCTTCAAGCCTGAGAAGCTTGCGATGAGCTCTTCCCAAGTCAACGGCTGGGGCTCTCCTTCAGCAGTGCTGCCGGGTGACTGAGATTTAGGTGGTGTTGATGCTGCTGCTGCCCCTGTGGATGGAGCTGTACCCTTGGCGGAAGCGAACCCCCCTGGGAAGTGCTTCTCACGGTACGTCTTGTCCACGCGATTATCCAACTTGAGAAAATAAAGTTAGGACAATTCATTCAAAGAGAATCTCAATCAGTAAACTCACTCGATAAGCTTTTCTGTACAGCCGCAGACTCTCCCCCATATTGCCCTCTGCTTCCTTTTCCATGGCCTCCTCATAATGATCTAAGGCTGAGACAAGCGTCTTTTCAACATGCCTGCCAGGGGCATCTGATAGCAGATGCCCCGAGGAAGACGGAGGAGGGGCATCAAATGATGGGACGTGGAGGTAGTATTCATCATCGTCAACGACTGGCAAGTTCTTCCGGGTAGCTGCCGAACTTGAAGGGCCTGTATGCTTCCTTGGCCGTGAAGTGACAACCGGGGCAGCGGCAGAGGATGAAGATGCAGCAGCCTCAGCTTGATGGGATGATGACCCAACAGATTCTCTCCTGGACCGCAGATCAGAGATCCATTTTTGCCGGAAGGATTCCAGCTCCGGGTTGGCTTCACGGTCTTCTGAAGTCATGGCGGTGGCGGCTGTCGCAATACGAATGAATAACGGTATCCGATATGACCGAGCGCGGGGAATTGAGTTGGTTCGGGCTCTGCGCGTTGGCTGCTGGCTCTAGATGTGGCGCCGTCCAAATTATAAAGACATGACGATTATTTACAGGCTTGGATCACTGAGGATGAGAAAAAAAAAAGGAGAAGATATCTCTACAAAGTATTACGGAATTCCAGGTATGGGATATGCAATCATTCGGTCAAGGCAACGCGCCCCTGCAGTGACTCGACCGGCCAGCAGCTGAGACAGTTGGCAGCGCATGCAGCTTACTAAGAAATCCAAGACACGGATAGATGCACGTTCTGCAGGAACTCTTATCTTATCGAGGCTTATCAATCGCCACGGCGAGGAGTGGCCAATCACAGCGCGCGGTGACATCACTCGGCTACATACGGTGCCGCGGCGCTGTGCGGGATTGGCAGGTTTAGCAGGAGCGGTCCCAGATTCATCTCCGGCTGCGGCGTGGAGGCGAGCAAAAAAATCAAAAAAATTAACCGGGGCGGCCCCATCACCGCTGAGCCGTTGGATATTTTGCATGCGCTACACCTTGCCTAGTAGCACCTAGTAGCACCTAGCAGCATATTCTAGCACCAGCTATGACTACTTGATTCCAGTCCCTCAGTCCCTCTGCCTCTTGCGGCCAATTCTTCTCTCGTGCATCCTTCTCGCAGACTCTTCCTTGTCGATATTCGCTCGAATTTGACCTGCTGCAGCATCCGTTACAGCATCGGCCACCAACTCCAACACCTGGCGACAGAATTTGTGCTGGTCCGAGCATCTCCGAGAGAGCTACGTAACAAGCCTCAGCGTCCGGCATTTCGTGAGAACCCGAGGGCTCGGCTCCTCGCTCACGCCCCCGCCACCTTTTCGGCATGGGATCCTTTTCTGTTGTGCACAGCTCAAACAGCCAAAACTACGACAGGATAGACGGCAACGACGACATCATGTCTGGGATAGTCGGCGCTGGCGCCGGCGCAGGCGATGGTGATAGAGGCAGCGCTGTGCCAGATATCACACCTGGCCAGAAGATGGTGTCGGCCATGTCGGGAAGCCTGTTGACATCGCTGCTGGGTGAGCAATCCTCCAATTCACCAGCTCAGTCTTTCGACTAGCACATATACTAATCCCATCATTCTATAGTTACTCCGTTAGACGTCGTCCGAGTGCGGTTGCAGTCGCAATCATCCTCCATCGCCGCCCCGGCTGTCGATTTCTCCAGGCTGATGCGAACCACCACCAGCCTCACGCCCGTGCAGTCAGCTGAACTTGGCGTCACGGCATGCTGCCGCGAAGTGTTCTTTGCAGGGAGCGCAATAGACTACTGCCTCGCTGTTCCGAGGATCGAGGGCATTACGGCACCCACCGGAGGCAGCGCCGCGGCTGACTGTGCGGTGCAAGAAGTCCAGAAGAAGACGTATCACTCGACAATTGATGGCCTGCGTAAGATTGCTCGCAATGAAGGATTTACAACATTGTGGAGAGGCCTCTCGCCCACCCTTGTCATGACGATTCCCGCCAACATAATCTACTTCACCGGGTATGACTGGCTACGGTTCAATCCCTTGAGCCCATTTTCCAACTTCTCCACGGATTACGCACCGCTCGTTGCTGGATCAGTCGCTCGACTACTTGCCGCAACTTCTGTCGGTCCCGTTGAGCTCATCCGCACCCGCATGCAGGCCGCTTCTGGGGCGTCTACGACAAACCACCTGGTTGAGACGTTTAATGGAATCCGTTCCATGGTTGCCAGCCATGGTTATACTTCACTATGGCGAGGCTTGACCTTGACTCTGTGGAGAGATGTTCCATTTTCTGGCCTATACTGGTGGGGATACGAGTCAATCCGATCTAGAATATCGGATCTACGCGAAGAACGGGAAGGCAGGCCGCTCACTCGTGACGCAATTGATGGACTCAACCGCACAGTAGCCCGGCGTCGATCGCAGAGCCGAGAGAATCACACTGAGACATTCCTCGACAGTTTTACTGCCGGTGCCACTTCGGGCGCTCTTGCGTCGATACTCACCATGCCATTTGACGTGGGGAAGACGCGCACACAGATCTATCATGACTCTCCACGCCGTGTTGCTGGAGGTGCCCTGGCACCCGAGGAGCAGAACATGGTGCGATTACTGTGGCACATCTTCAAGACCGAGGGCTTCCCTGGCCTATGGCGAGGTTGGATCCCTCGTACTCTAAAGGTAGCGCCGGCCTGCGCCATCATGATCAGTAGCTATGAGGTGGGCAAACGAGCATTCCGCAGTGTCAATGAGCGCTCTAGGAATGAAGGTTTTGCTGGCGATGACTGAAGGAGACATGAGATGCAATAAAAATAATTGGCCTTGGCTTTGAAGTGGAATCTTCAAATATTCATGCAGACTTTTGGCGTTTTTTGCTTTATGCGGCGTTTGATACAAAGGGCGAGCTGTGAGAAGGCAAGTTCTTGTGTGGCATTTTTTTGAGCTGGGTTTGGCGACACTCCTATCCTTGTTGGACGACCATTTGAGCTAGTTAGACTAAAAACCGCGTGTGTACGATATGTTTAGCGGAAGATTTATGTACCAATAAATGAATAATCTCGATGAATGTACTTTTATGTCTTCTGGAGTTTTCATGGCGTATCTTGTATGTGTGCTTCTGTGTTTGTAGGGAGCTGCTATTGTCCTTGGTGAGAATATTTAGTTAACGAGGCTGCACACTTAGCGTGGTAGTATTAGATGCCAGGAAAAAAAGAGCCTAGAAGGCGGCATGTTCAAACTTTGGGCTCTGTGAGAATCTTAATTGTTTAAACATTGGACCTATATCTAGAATTGGAAGAAAATAGACGACTGGTCTTTCTGATTTTAGTGAAATCCCCTTGGCTTCTTACTTCACGGCCGTGCTGGGGGGCCGCACAAAACGGATCTCACCTTCAAGACATCCTCTCACCCTCTCTTTCTCGTCTTATACAATACCTGATATACAACAACTCCGTCTTATTCACCAGCCTGCCATGTACACCCTCACCAACATCGACCAGCACCACTTCTCCGGCCCGGAAGACGTCTACGTGCTAGAGGCGCACCGCACGGCCGCGGGACTCGCCACCGTCGCCTCGGACCAGACGCTCTCGCTGTTCAACCCAGCTCGTCTCGGGGCAGGACCCGTGGCGAGCCTCAAGACGAGCCATGGCAATGTCACGACACTGCGGGTGTTTGATGCGGGGACGTCGCTGGTTTGCACGGCTGGGGAGAATGGATCTGTGGGAGTGTGGGATTTGAGGCAGGGGGCGAGGGTTGCGCAGTTTGCCGGTGAGTTTTTGAGGATGAGAACGGGGATGGGAGATGAGAGTCAAGGTTGAGCCTATGCTAATCGATGTTGTGAGGTAGCTGGCCAAGCATCAATCCTGTCAATGGCATGTAGTGCGAGCACGCAGACGATAGCCGTGGGCACCGAGCTGGAGAACCACGTTGCTTCAATACACCTCTGGTAAGAAGACACACCTGCTGTCATCACAAATGACACAACTCCTGCTCACCAACTTTCCTCTCTCTTCTCTCTACCAGGGATGTCCGCTCCAATCCCTCTCCCAAAGCAACCTACTCCGAAGTCCACAGCGACGATGTCACCTCGCTTGCCTTCCACCCTTCCCAGCCCACGCTCCTCATCTCCGGCTCGACCGATGGCCTCGTCAGCGTCCACGACACGACAATCTCCGACGAGGACGAGCTCACCATCCAGACGTTCAACCACAACGCCTCCATCCACGACGCGGCTTTCCTGACGCCCACGGAGGTCTTTGCGCTGTCGCACGACGAGACGTTTGCGCTGTACGACGTGGCGGAGGAGCAGACGGACGGCAGCGCGACGCAGGACTTTGGGGACCTGAGAAAGGTGCTTGGGTGTCAGTACGTGGCGAATGTGACGACTAAGATGGATGGGAGTGGTGGCATTCTGGGCGCAGGGGCGCAAGAGTATGTAATTTTTTTCTTCTCTCTTTATCCTCTTTCATAACCCTCCCCCTTTTTGTTTTATCCGTTCTACGTTTTGGACTAAACTAATCGTATTTAAACAAAACAGCAAGCAAAACTTTGAGCTCATCTTCCTGGCCAAGACGGCAGATAATTCTTGGGCATTGGACCACAACAACAAGGTCGTCCTGCCGGGGGCGCACGGCAGCGAGATTGTGCGCTCGTTCTGCTTCTTTGATGACGAGCAGGTTGTGTTTACGACTGGAGAGGATGGGAACGTCAAGGCGTGGAGGGCGGGCGGTTGATTGAGTTGGATAGATGGATAGATATCAAAAACAGGCAAAAAAAGTTCATCAAATGGATTGCGCGAAGCTAAATTTTTTTTTATTTGGTATAATTCTTGATCTAGCGGCATGACCTTTTATTTGACAAAAGTTTCTTCGAGTGACTGAAAAGATGCCTCGCAGTTTACCCCCTTTTTTGGTTCGCATCAAACTCACACTTGAACCACACGAGTCTGTAAGGGCCATGATTCAGTTTGGCCAATAAAGTGTGCCAATGTCTGTAAGCCCGATGACAAGAGAGACTTAGTCGCTTCGCCCTATCGGCCGTGGCAGCGAACCATGCTTTTTTTCAACTCCTCACTCATAAACGTCCTCGTTTATTGGATATTCTTTGAAAGCATTTCTGGCGACAGGTGGGGAGAAAGTACGGAGGAATCCTTTTCACAAGACTGTCTCTCCAAAAGAGGAAGTCGGGACGTCGATTGGTTTCCTTGGAGTGGAATATGGCGAGTACTGGATATCGTGGATCCTGTAAAGGTGTCGCCCATCATTTCCCACCACATCATCAACGCATCGGATAGGCATCCGCTCGCCAGCATGCCGTGCGCACATGGCTCCAATACTTCAGCCAAACTTGTCATGCTTATTCTTCACTTTAATCTCCAGCAGCCGCTCGTGATAGTCGCCCTCCCTCCTGGCTCTCTTGAGCACCCGCACCTCGTCCTCATTCAGCCTCCGCCCGGCCGCGTCCTCCAGCTCGCGGCGGCTAATCTTGGACTTTTCGCGCTCCTCCTTGGACGTCCTGATGCGAGGCTTGAACCGCGCCTGCATGCGGATGCGCAGCGTCGTGTTGAAGGCGATTTCGTCGGCGTCGCCACGGACCTCGGCGGGCGGCGCATTCGGCTTGGATGAAGTGGATGGCTTGATGGTTATAAAGGTGTCGCGCAAGGACTGGATCTGGAAAGTCCCTGGCGTGTCGGCGGTGGCAATGACGTTGAATGATTCCAGGGGGGAGACGGCTTCTGACATTGCTGACAGCAGGCCAATCTTGTCGCAGGCCAGATATCTATACATTGTTAGTGGTGTAACGCGCATTATAGAATCAGATTCGATTAGATACGCACCTCCCGTGATGGCCCTTGAAGCGAAAATTCTCCGTCCCAGCAACGCGGTTCGCCACCCAGACCTGCCTCACATCATGAGGCTCTGCACTCGTCGGGTTGCCGTCGACAATGTTCTCAATCGGCAGCGCAAACACCTTGCCGCTGGGGTCGCAGGCCAGGGCGGACGGCTTGTCCGTGGGGAGGACAATCATGACGGGGCCGACGACATCGGTGACGGCATCGGCAGAGACCCAGCTGTCGTCGTTGGCCTGGTCGTCGTCGTTGCGCTCCCTCTCCTTGTCCTTGACGAGCTGCCTGCTGCTGGATTCGCCGGCATCGTCGTCGTTGTCGTGATCCGCAGCGGCGCGCTTCCGCTTCTTGGTCTTTTTGTCGCCCTTGAAGGTCAGCGGCTTGACCATGATGCCAGCCAATGGGGATGCGGCCTGCGTCGGGCGGCTGCGAAGAGGGCGTCCGACGATCGGAAGATGCGATGCCTCGTTGCTATACTTGGTAGCATTAAGCGGCTGGAGAGGATCGTTGGAAGCTCGCGGCCCCGGAAATCGAAAAGTCGGGGGGCGGCGAGCTCCATCTTTTGCAGCGCCGGCGCGTTGAGGCTTGCATCCGCGTTACGTAAGCCAAGCGTGCAAAACTAAGCTTGTTTCCAGCTTCCCCTCTGTGACGCTGGAGCTTGCGGATGGTTCTTTTGCTTCTGTTTTGGCGCTGCTTTTAGGCTGCTTTGGGGGGGGCTCTTGTTTGGCTGCTGCTTGCCCCTCCCCCACTATGCTAATAGGTCGATACTCGGAACAAAAAAGAGGCACCACAGATACGGGGAACCGAACGACTTTTTTTTTTTTGAGGAGCGGAAATGGAGCCGTTTCGGTGGCGGCCTTTTGGGGGCGAGGATAAAGAACGAAGGGGTTCCTTTTTCTCCTGCTGTGCCCCCTCGTACGGCCTGAAGGATCAGATCGATCCTTTTCTTCCGCTTCCATCCATCTGTGAATAAGACGTCCCTCCCTGCTTATATATCTATATATATATACAAACTCCAGTATTCTTGAGATAGCTACGCATTCCCCCTGTCAGCAGCTGACATCTGCCGCATCACATCGAAATGGCTCCCCTGGCGCAGGCTGTGACGGTGTCTCTCAAGGACCTTGAAAATAGTATGAAAGCCCCCATCCCCATCTTCATCGTTGATGTCCATCTACTTCCGATTGCCTACTCTGTATAAGCTCTCCGTCTTGCATCCAGGCAATGACTGAACGGATGGATTCAAAGCCCACTCACACTCACGCACACTCTCTCTGACACACACTCGCACTCACACCCCTTCACTGAGCACTTACACATATTTTTTTTGTGCCCCTGACTTACACGGCAGCCATCCAGGAAACGTCTCGTTCGAGACCTTGCAGCAGGCCTTTGGCCCTGATTCCCTTGGCATCCTAGTCGTCAAGGACGTTCCGCAGGAATTTGCCCAGCTGCGCCATGTCGCCCTGTCATATGGATCCTACTTGGGAAATCTGCCCAAAGAGGAACTAGGTAAGTTGTCTGTTTATTATTTTTTTTTTAAATCATAAGCCACAAAAAAGAGATGGAGGGCAGGCCAGGCAACTACGTACATAGATTCCAATGACACAAACAACGAGCGCTTACCATCGCTTCAACAGACAAGCTGGAGAATGCCAAAGCCAAGTATCTCACAGGCTGGTCCCTCGGCAAGGAGACGCTCAAGAACGGCCAGGCCGACACCTTCAAAGGATCTTACTACGCCAACTGTGCCTTTTACGTCAATCCCAGCCTGGACTGTGCCGAGCCCACGCCCGAGTTCTCGCCAGAGACGTTCCCAGAGTACCTCTCGCCCAACATCTGGCCGGCGGAGAATGTGCTGCCCGGTATGAAGCCGGCAGTGACGAGCCTCTGCCGCCTCATCATTGACGTTGCTGTGCTGGTGGCGCGCGCCTGCGACCGCTTTGCCGAGAAGGAGATCCAGGGCTATCCCAAGGGCTACCTGGAGCACGTCGTCAGCACATCCAACACCACCAAGGCGAGGCTGCTGCACTACTTCCCTCAGGGGGCGTCTGAGGCGGCGTCGACGGCGGCAGAGGGTGACGAGGACGACTGGTGCGGCACCCATCTCGACCACGGCTGCTTGACGGGACTCACATCCGCCATGTTCATCGATGAGCAGCAGGTGAGCCCTGCGGTGCCCACGGCGAGCGTCGATGGTGCCTCTCTGCCTCCGCTGGAGGAGCTGCCTGCGTCCCCCGACGCTGCGGCCGGGCTCTACATCAAGTCTCGAACGGGCGAGACGGTGCAGGTCAAGATCCCCCGCGACTGCATCGCGTTCCAGACTGGCGAGGCTCTGGAGCGCATCACAGCAGGCAAGTTCAAGGCGGTGCCGCACTTTGTGAGGGGCGTGAGGGCCAGCGTGAGCGACGGGAGGGTGGCGAGGAACACACTGGCCGTGTTTACGCAGCCCAACCTGGGCGAGGAGGTGGACATTGAGCAGCACTTGACGTTTGGCGAGTTTGCGAGAGGGGTTGTGACGAAGAATACGGTTTCTTAGGGCTCCTTTGGGGCTTTAGACTAGACAAAAAATGGGAGTGTTTGAATACGGGGATGAGATGCTGCCTTGGCTGAAGTAGTAAAAAAGACGCCGGCCTCTTTGTCACTTATCCCATATAGCCGATATCTCATATCCTCTGATGCCAACTGCAAACAACACTCGCACTTACACACGACCAGACTACTGCCTAGCCCTGCTTTCAGCCTAGATATGCTGCTGCTGATGCATCCGTCGCTCTCTGGTGTTTGAGCCTCCTTCTTGGCCTTGACTTTTTGAGCTTCTTACAAGTTCCCAACAGGACTCAAAAGGCCTCGATGAATGCTCGGCCAACCCGGGGCCCGCCATGTGTCCGCCTCACCGGCTATGTACAGGTAGACAATACAGTCACCGTCGCACAACCGCAATGCCCCCCCCCCCCCTGCATGCACGGCATCACGTTCCTGCAAGCATGACTCCTGCAAGCACGATTCCCGTAGCCGCAGCCAATGTTCTCTTGCGAATCCACTCGTGGCAAATGCCAGGGACTCTGGCCCATCCACGTGGTGGGGAGACATGGACTCAAAACGTTACAGGTAGTAATTTTTTTTTTTGGTTCTTGGGATTTTTTTTTCTTCTCTTGCGCCTGGGCGTGTAGCTGTAGTACTATCCTGTAGAACCTGTCATTCTTTCATGGATGCCTAAGGCTGGATGGAGTCTAAAGGCGAGAGACGGCAGCCAGCCTCGTTTGGCCCCCAGTCGCATCATGCGTCCAACCAGAGCAGCAAACAACGTCATAGGTTGACAGAAAAATCCAATAGCCTGGGAAGAGATGCCTGCGCGCGTCGTCAACCGGGAGGGCTAGAATCGATGCGGCCTAGCAAACGACTGGGTTGCGACGAGTCTTTTTTTTTTTTCTCCTCTTCTTTCTTTCTTTTCCCTTCCTCAGTAGCACGGCCAACTTCAACCTTGCCTGAACAACCATGATCCAGATAATCATGCCATGGGGGGGTCTTTTCCTTTCCCCACCGAGAGGAACGGGCGGGGCGAGGGGGCCCGAGATGCACGGATTGCTGCGCTGCGCAAGGTGCAAAATGATGGTGGCATCCAGCAAAGTTCAGCTGGGCCGTGGCACTGGCGCAAGGGTGAGGCAGCTCACCATCAGCTCCGGTGAAGGCCGGGCAGACACGGACATTTTGGGTCTGGGAAAAAAAAATTATGGGCAATCCCAGCCGCGCGGAAACTAGATGGGCGAATGGCAGGTCGGGGATCCGACATTGCGGGAAACCCATAGCCGCGGAACGGGTCACAGATCGAGGGTGAGAGAGAAGGTGACTAACACGGCAGCCTGGAAGCCTGGAGGAGTGTGAGGCTATGGCGATGGGCGATGGGCGATACGATGCGTGAGAGATGAGATGACATCAAAATCCCACTGCCGGATGCGCAAACGCCCTCCCACTACCCCGTCACTGCTCAGCTGATACACAAGAAAAGGAAGAGAGAGAAAAAAAAAAGGCATTAAAACAAAAAGAGAGAAACAAAAAAAAACCCCCCATCTATACGAAAAAGTACAGGTATTTTCGTCTCTTGGCGTTTCGCCCTCGGCGTTGGTCAAACCCCATGTTCGGAACACAAGAAATCGGGTCGCCCATCTCCCGGTCAGCAAAAAAAAAAAAGGCCAAAAAAGCTTTATTTTTCCTTGCTTTTTTTCCTTTCCCTCTCTTTTCTTTTTACGGTAGCCGAGCTTCGCAGCCGCAAAAACCGCTCGCTCGCGTCGAGCCGCCCCGGGCTGACGTCCGTCCAGCTGAGGAACCAAGCCGGGGCCAAAAAAAGAAAACATCGAGCGAAAGTCATGGCCAGATTGGGTTATTAGGGGGATTCCAGGCGCTCGCCCAGCCCTACCCTCCCTCCCTCCCGCGCCCGCTAGGCCCATCCCGGTCGTTGGCTTGCAAGCCAGATTTCGATTTATTGCTGCTAGTGCTGGATGTGGCCGACGAATAATGACAGGGCCCGTCAGAAACTGCTTTGCATCATACATCATGCGGCCGCCCGCCCCCGCGACCGCCCGTTGCAGTGGCTTCGGCAACTGTTTTTTGCCTCACTCTTGGGGCCCATGTCTAGCTTGCACTCCGCTATAAGCGCTGTTCTCGAGTGAGAAACTACGCAGATATTAAAAAAATGACAATCGTGTTTATTCCATGGAAGAAGAATCCCAAGGCAAGACATGGAGGGGGGGGGGCTAATACGATGTGCTCTATACTTGGTGGGATGGGGCTGAGGCAGGGACCTGAACCTTGCATTTGGGAGCGGCTGATCTGATGACGGTGTTGGGTGACGCTGATGGTGGGGGGGGAGAGACACAGTTGACCGATGTGAAACAAGGTGAGCGAACGGCTGATTTGTATTGGACGCTCTCTTCTCTTTTGGACTTTTTAGACGAATCGGTTGTTGGTAATCTCGACTGATAACTGGGAGCAAGATGGAGGGGGCGTGTGGCTTTTTTTTTTTTTTTTTTTTTTTGTGGGGTTTTTTTTTGTTTTTTGTTTTTTTTTTTTTTTGTTTTTTTTTTTTTTTTTTTTTTGTGTTTGTGTTTTTGGTGGGGTGATTGAGGGGGTGGAAAGGAAGGTGAAAAGAGTTTGGTTTTTTTTTTTTTGCTTTTGTTTTTGCCTTTTTTTTTTTTTTTTTTTTTTTTTTTTTTTTGACGGCTTATACGGGATGAAAGGACGACAAAAAAGGTGAGTTGGAGAGAGGACGCCCGTTTTCACTCACCTAGACGTCTGCCTGTCAACCTGTTTTTTTTCCCTTCTTTTTCTTTAACCGCAATTGGCCTTATCTATCTTGATCCTAGTACCGTCTGAAGTACGCAATGCGCAAGAGTCACATTACACATTACCTTTGCATTCTAGCCCAGAACGAGACATAAAGTAAGACACAGGACAAGCATGAGGGGCTTGGGAAGCAAGGTTTCAGACATGTTCCTTTTTTTATTTTTACTCTGTTTCGGTAACACGAACCAACAACAAAAAAAAATCAGAGACATTCTAGAACTCCTTTTACGTAGAACGAATGACATGTTGATGACCAACAACGGATAGCCGCGTCAACGGGCACACGCAGCTCTTTTTTGGCTTTTTTTTT
>PXNZ01000415.1:0-68354 GCA_003012085.1 Trichoderma brevicompactum | reverse complement strand
TCTGAAGACTTTTTGGTAATTCATTAGCTAAGAGGCCCTCATGATGCCAGCTCAGCGGTCTCCTTCTAAAACCAGAAGCGTTCCCGTAGGGTGACGTCAAACAGTGCCCCTCCTGATTGCTCGAGGGGACTATATGCGGAGTTTCTATAGATCCTCGGCTCGTATTGGAACTCTTCAATACGAATCGTAATAGTCGCTGTTCGCGGAGTTGCAGCAATTACCAATACTGAGGCTAGGATTGTAAAATCTATCTGGCTTCGTAGTTACGAGCAGAGCCGAATAGATAATTTTCTCATAGTCAAGCGTGCACGTTGGCGATATTCTTCGTCGCTTTTTGAAGCCCATACATACCCAGCTTGCTTTTACGTTTATACGGTATATCGAATATATCATCAAGCCGTCGTCCCCAATGAGCATATTGCATGCACTCCAACTAGTATCTTGAAAAAAAAGTACGGGCAATGCCTATCCAAACAGCCATCCTTCGAGTCGCTCGTCCTACCGACAACATCAATGCCTTGATACCATTCTACGTCGACGGCCTAGGCTTCGAGATACTCTACCGCTTCAACCAGCACGAGGACTTTGACGGCATCATGCTCGGCCACAAAGGGGCAGGGTACCATCTCGAGTTTACGACCAAGACTGGCCACGCCGCGGGCCGTGCGCCTACGCAGGACAACCTGCTTGTCTTCTATCTACCTGAGGGAAACGAATTTGATGAGGCAGTGGCGCGGATGGACAAGGCTGGGTTCAGCGCTGTGACGAGCTTTAACCCTTACTGGGATCGTTGTGGCAAGACGTTTGAGGATGCGGATGGATATCGGGTCGTGTTGGCTAGCAGCCAGTCACCATTTTGAAATCGTTAAACACGTGTTTTTGGCTCTGGCAACATTCCATTCACGAGGATAATGGCAAATGTGATTGCGTTTCAGATGTTGGTATAAAAGGTCCCTCAACCTTCAATGGACATGTAACTACTACCAATACCTACCAGGTACTATAGCTACCAGCCACAGGTAGTAAAGTTCCTTATCTGATCCCAGGCACATGGTGGCAACTTGAATGCAATCAGCATTTTCGCCATGAACATAAGCTCCACGCCCAGACAGCAAACGCATGCAACGTTGTCGAATTTTACCAATGCGTTCAAAAATCCAACAAGTACGGAGTAATGCTCGGCTCTATCCTTCCATATCATTCAGCTGTACCCGCTTTGTCTGAGAGTCATGACTAAGGGCCGAGCTATTGGCCTCGGATATGCCTAGAAGCGAAGCTCGTGCTGCGCATGGGGCGGCTCGAGCGAGCCGCCCTGGTACCTGAGATTCCCCGACTGGAAGTGCGCAATTCTCCGTACCCCATGCTTTGAAGGTTCAATCTTGCAGATGTCGCTACCATGGAAAATGGGAGATTTTATAATATGAAAATGTAAATGAAATAGTTAAAGAGCAAAGCAATAGTAAATTTCTATTAAATGTAAACTGGAGTGGGAACAGGTACCTATGGAGCTAATTGCCGCTTTCGGCGGCCCCGTAAATTGAATCAAGCATGTCACGTGCATTCGCGCCTTGCTATGCGCGCTGCGACTTGGTGATGTTTCACATGTTGGCCATATTTGCACAGCTTCGTCGGAATAGCTTGGCCAAACACCCAGGGCAACGCTATGGATGATGGATTACCATGCCATCCATGGCCATGACATTGCCAGTTTTGACACGTCAGGCTCAACGCGTGAGTTTTTGGGATCACTTTGGTTCGGCATGGCAGCATTGGGCTAACTACGGTCCTCAGATCGTCTTCCAACAGTGCCGGCTTCACAGGCTTGGGAGGACTTGAAGGCTGGCCCGGCCGCTCACATCTCAACGGGTTTAGAAGCTCTTGATTGTGCGTTACTGGGCCTGGACTCTGCAGATTCGCAAGATGCTGCGCTGCAGGGCGGTGTCAAGCGTGGTCAGGTAACTGAAATATGGGGTCCTCCAGGTTGTGGCAAAACTGCATTAGGGTAAGAGAGCTTGATGATGGAATATAACCGTATTGCAATGGTTTTACTTTCGATTCCGGATGCTAATTTAGAATATAGGATTCAACTGGCCGCCAATGCCCTGAGTGACGGTAACAGTGTGGTCTGGGTAGGTCGGTTTGACGACTTGAAAGAAGCTATCCCCTTGGTTTCACTGCCAAAACTAACGCAAACCCAGACTGCTTCCAAAAACTACAAACACAAAGAATAGCAAATGTGCTTAAATACGTCAAAGAGTCACGAAGCTCAGCAGGCACAGGGGATGCGCAAGATGTAGACCCGAGCAAGCTAGTTCAATACTCTTGCATGACGCTGCCTCACCTGCTTGCGCTCATATCTCGACCAACAACTACCACCATTGCTTCAGATGTTTCGCTTATTGTGCTTAGCTCCCCATCAGCATTGATTAATTCCTCTTTGCCGAGGTCTTTGGAAGGGAGAGGAAACCCAAAGCTTGCAAAGGGTGCGTATTCCCCAGGCTTACAACAGATCATTCTCATTGTTCCCTTCTCACAAATGGTACTTGTTAGGTCCAACTCCGTCTTCGAAACGCCTTCAAGGGCTACAGTTTATCATAAACACATTGCAAAAGCTTGCCGCAACTAGGGATTGCGCCGTGGTACTACTATCGCAATGTGCAACCAAGATGAGAAGCGAGCAGAGGGCCACGCTAATCCCGTCGATCAACACCACCGTTTGGGAGCAGGGCATATCTACAAGGCTAGTTCTATTTCGGGACTGGGCGTGGAATGCCAACAAGTCGTCCAGCGTCTTCCTAGCAGGCTTGCAAAAGGTTGACGGTAGGGCAGTCCAAGACGCCGTCGAGCATGTATCCGCGTTTAAAGTTGAACCTGTGGGTTACATTGACCATACCTAAGCGTCGGCATTTGCGAATACTAACCTCAACTTGGACAGGCCGGCATATCAAGTGTCCACTACGAAGCCAGCGATCCGGGCATGGAGGTGGCGGCCATGACACGGCGACCAAAGAGGAAACTGGGGCAGACGGAGCTCGAGGTCCCAGACAGCGACGATGAGGATTACGGCTGGGCAGACGAGGACGAGGACGCTTTGCCACCGCCGCCGTCCCAATGGCAAGGAAGCGAGGACCTGATTCTCGGCAAGGACGCTGGCTTGAGCGAAGAGGAACCGGAGCCGGAGGACGGGCTCCAAGAGTACTATTATGAAGACGACGATGCCGGGGATGGCGACCGAAGTAACAACGAGACTTGACTGACTTGACTGACTTGACTTGAGCGTGGGAAAAACCGGGGGCGGTTTAAGCGCCGGCAAAACGCCGAAGGGGACCTGGCTGCGCCGTAGGTATTCCCGAGATGGAGCAAGAGATGGAGCCGCATCTCCCCACCAAAACGGGCGGCCTTGCCATCACATCAAGACAAGCCTAGGGAATAGTATGACGAGGTGGCGGCGTCCCGGCCGGGATGGCTAATTAGGGTTAGAACCGTTTAAGAATTGTATATTACTCCATATTATATCTAACAATCTGGATACGAGGCTTGAGAATTTTTTTTTCTTTCTATTTTGGTATATTGGACATTGCTCCATATCAATTACTCTAAGCCGTAGTCTCGGCTGCTCATTCATTAGCATGCTTGCTCTAAACACAAATACGGCCCTAAATCAATAAAGGTATAGTATCGGGCGAACTGATGCCTGCTTCCTTTCTTCAACAAGTTCTTCGGTCAACGGCTGGTCCTTGAAGCTTATGTGGAGATTGCTATGCGGCAATGGTACAATTATCGCTATCTCGCCCTTGTAACACTAGCTACGAAAAAAGGTATTTTCAGGCCGCGAACGAGCTGTAGGCACCTTTCGTTTAATCATTGTAGTACGAGGAACGGGGCGGAAGGCCTGTACTGGAAATGCTGGCCGAGTCCAGTTGGGGCGGCAGTAGTTGTTACATTCATGATGGCTGAAAAAAGAGCTGATGCTATCGGGTCCTAGATCAGTGACTCCATATTCATAGTGTCGTGACAAGATGACGGGGTCAGAAAGCACAATTTCGTGTTTGTAGATGCCTCCTTGGAGATCACACAGAACATAGTTGCCGCCCGTTATATGGTAGCTGAAATGGCTGAGTGCTTGCATCACTTCTCCCCAGGACGTGGACCCGTCGCTCCAGCCGCTATTGCTGTTGAACTTTTGATAATTCTGGATAAACGGTTCACACAGGGCTTTCTGGCCGGCCCACCCATCACCCCAGTCAGCCGCAAAAGTCCAGACGTCGGGCACGTTTATCTTGATGGTCTTATTCACGATATGCAGATGGTTGAACCGGTTAACGACTTCGAGGGCCTTATCGACTGCCAGGACATCGTAATTGAAGTAGTCTTCTGAAAAGACGGCGCCACTCTTGAACCATTTGACGGCACTTGCTTGGTTTTTGCGAGGACCTGAAGTATACCTCCCCTTGGCTACCCACCGAAAAACGCCTTCAGCGAAAGGGTCCTTCAATGCGTCATACTCGATGGTGCCTTCGCTGGACTGGTTGTATCTCCCGCTGTCTGATTGTTCCTTGGGCGTGTCTGAGTGGTGGCCGTGAACGCAACCCATGCAACGTGAAAAGCCTTCGCCTTTAGCCCACTGAGTTACAGTAAAGGACGACTGGGGCAAGGAGCGGTAGCAGGCGGCACAGGTGCAGCGACCCATTGTTACTGAGGCTAAGGTGCTTGATGATGCTTGTCTATTGGACATGGTGGTGGCAGCTAAGAAAAGAGCAGGGATGATGATCGATGGCGTTGATTGAGGTCAAGGCGATCCTCGATCTAACATGTCTAGACTGTGGTGGTTGCCCATGCCTCAGGCAGCGGCTATAGCCAAGGAAAGTACTGCCGCGGGTTGCTTCCAAAAGAAAAAGGAAAGAAGAATCCATTTTCAAATCATCTAGAGCACCTTCCTTCAGCATGCACATCGTAATTACTGCCTCTATCAAGGCACGGAGTATTATGTGCTGCGATATAAACTAGAGAGTATCGACAGGGCTGATTCTCCGCCTGGCATGATGTTGCCCGCAGCTCGGCTGACATCAAACTACGTCTCTTTTCGGCTCGGAGCACTTCGTACATGCTCGCACGTACGCGCACGTTACCTTGATGGGCGCTGGACCTTTTTCGGCGACACATCGGATTTCGCAATTTTTTTTCCTTGACGTTTGCCACCTTGACCCTTTTGGGCGGTCAAGGCCAAGCCACGATGCTTTGGGGCTGCTCTGTTCCTGAGCGTCAACAAGGCACTACGGCCGAAAGCAAAATTTTCTGGTTATTCCCCCCAACCACCAAAAGCACGGGGTGTTTCCTCCGCGCTTTGTCGCCATTCTTGGTCGATCTGGAACCATTGCCTTTATCTTCTGCCTGCATTATCATGCTCAATAGTACGCAATCCTGCGTGCTAGCCTGGCTGCAGCAGGTAGCCCACCAGCATGGGACTCGGAGGCCCATAACTTGTTCTGCTAAGGCCTGAGCCGCCTTGAATCTTCCTGGTCCATGCGTTTGCCCACATGCTTCTGGAAAGAAGAAAAAATTCTCCTAATTGCATCATGAGCCGCCAGAGCCCCACCGTTATCTCTCTCATCCCACGCCAGAGAATGAGCCGGCGGCCTTTGCTGGTGCTGGTTGAGAAATTTTGACGATCCACCAAGCATCACATCACGCCTTTGTACCTGTGGGGAAAAGATACATGGCTCAAAATCCCCGATCTGACTCCACGTTTTCGTAGAGACACGCCTCTAGCGCTTGCGCCAACTTTTTTTTTTTTTTTCTCACTCTCTTTCTTTCTTAGGACCGCTTCGAGTGGCAGGCAGCCTTATTTCGCTGTGCCTTATGCACAAATGTGGACTCGATTAGACCAAGGACGGCCATGTCATCATCGTCGCTGTCGCCGTGTGGCAAACACATGCACGCAAACAGATGAAGCAGCTCGAATTGAACGCTACAGAAAACAGCCAAGACAGAGCAGCGGGCTAAAAAAGATGTCTTGAGTCAACAACGGCCTTCTCTGCGCACACGCAAGCCCTCGCTAAGAGCGCATTGAGCTATTCCAAGGCAGCGCTGCCTTGGCTGCCCCAAACTTGAGACATTCAGGCCTCCGGTGGAGTCTGCGTCGTCTGGGGTCCGTATGGGGTGATGGTTCGAGAGTGAGAAAAAGCGCTCAAGGGCCGACCACGGTGCACTGTCTGGCCGATACAACCCATAGTAGTAGCATGGGGTTTTCCGAGGCGGGCCAGACAATATGTACTGTGACCATAATACGATTACGCCTGAAACTGGTGGCCTTTTTTAGTAGCATCTCCTCGATATCGACAATCTTACGTCCCACGGCCGCTCGTCTTATTCATGGTACGATGAATCCAATTGTTGAGCATCTGTGGAGTATGACGCAGCTTGGCATCATGAACCACCGGAATATCTACCGAGTAGCAATGAGGCAATTGCGGAAGGACGTGCTCGTTTGGCCATCAAAGTTACCAAGTGCTGAGTGAGATAGACAAAGTTGCGCCGCCGAGTTTCCCCATACTGTTGATAACGCGGCGCATCCCGTCCACACAACCGTCAACGTGGTCCCCAAGGTCCCCCGAAGCCGGATCGACGGCTAGTGCACACAAGCGTGCTGCGGAGATAATAGCATTTTGCTACCGAGCACGGGAAGAAAGGCTCCAGAGTGGTAGTATTGGGTGATATTGCACATGCTGCGGCGCAAAATGCGACTGTGAGATATCGTCGCTTAGCGAGTTGCTGTCATGGAGACCGACGGAGGCCTGTGAATCTGTAGAAGTGGTGGCCATTCAGACAAACAAATGACTCTTTCTCCCCGTACGTATTGGGTTTCTTTTCGGAGTTCCGCGGCTGTACCGGGTACGCTCCTGGGCCTTTTGCAAGCAATTGGCTTCTGTCAAAAGCAAGAATCCCAACCGACATGAAAGGACATGGGTGAAAACCGCCACTGTCGGAACGCCCCGATTGGAGGGGAAGCATGAACGTCTTCCTGCAATCCGAGAAACCCGCTCTGTACTCTGTACTATATGTCAAGATCGGCGATTCTCTGGGAGGATTCCTACTATGCATTTATCGCTCACATCCACCGTCCAATAGTCATCGTCTGGCCGAATACAATAGTTCCTCATAGCCCGAGTATGGCTCCAAGATAGCACCGTATATGGAATGCATACACCAAAACCAGGCGCAGCTGCAGTTCCACACATTCAGTACATGCGCTTCATGTACTTTGTACACGTATACAAGTAGACAATGGACCAATTGCTTTTCCTCCACCCCTATCACACTCTGCAGTCTGGAACGGGAGCCCTGCATCGGATGCGCATCTGGTGCTTCCGTGGGGTTGCAACACGACCCGGGGGGAGGGGGTCAGTGGTGGTAGGAAAGCACAGATGTTCATGCGAAGGTCGTTATTGGTTTACGACCAGCTACTCCGTATAATGTACGGAGTACGGAGTAACAAAGGCACAATGCGCTGCATTGGGTAAATTTCCAAAACGAGACAGCATGGGGAGAGTCTGGGGTTGGTTGCACGGTCCATGGATTGCGGTGTAGGTGCATGACCGTCTTAATGGAAATTGTACCCAATGCTATGCAATCACCTGAATCATGGATCATGTTATGAACCGGTGAGGTTGACCCTGGGAGCCCCTGATGAGGAACACATGGGTTTGATCGAACGAGTCTCAAGTACAGGCTAAATTCGTGTCTCATAGGAGTCTTGCTTCTTTTAGCCGTATTGTTCGGATCCGCGTCTAACTACATTGTGTGGTAAAATAGGCATCCCAAGCAGGATGATGCGCAACACCAATAGCAATAAGCAAGACTTGACGAATATTCTGTATCTGACGATGGCTGCTTGTTGGGCTCACAGATATTCATTAGCCATCTTGTTAGTGACCAAGACGGGACATTAGTCGTTGTTACCAGGAGGCTCTAAGGATTTACTATCTGGATGAATGCACGAAATAGGAAAGAATAGCCTATAGTGTTCCACCCAAGGCAGTGAATAGTAGTCAACTCGCCTCAAAAGCGGTCATATACTCTAGTAGCATTCTTGATGCTCATGACTTCCTCGTCGATCTTCTACTCGCCCGGTTGTTCTGATCTTACTTTATTCTTTTCAGAAGTCCCAAGCTTGATCTATCCTCTCTGATAATGGCTAGCTTGGACAGGCAGCTGCTTCTCTGGTGTGAGGACACAGGCATATTAAGGTTAATCATGAATATACATCCCCTAATTTATCCAGCCATGTGACCATACTATATGCACGAATCAATCCCAAGGGCAGCTAGGAATCAAACAATCTGCAACTCAACATCATTAAAAGTGAACCAAAAGTTTAGGCAGCCTTGCATCGCATAATAGTTTGGCTCAAGGGTGCCATCTTCAGAGACATGGTTGCTCTCGGAGTCAAAGGCGGCCTCAACGGCTTTGTACATCTTGGCGCCATGAAGGAAATCTTCAACGCCGGATTTGTACGAGGTGGGAATATAAGAGAAGCTCAAAGGCTTGTGCCAACTTTGAACCGAGTCCCAGCCCAGACGACACTGTCCTAGGGCTCTCTTTGAGCCGTTTTCATATTCGATTAGTATGCCTTTGCATAGGTTTGTGTGTTTATCGGTGAAAACATGTGCGCTTAGGATGCCCTCGAGAGATGCGGAAGAGAAGAATGCGCGTGGAAGGGGGCGTGTTTCTGGATGAATGTCTGCATCCGTAGTAACAGTTTGCTTGTCGGCATCGGTTGTAATAAGAGTCATTATACCAGAGGTAGGGGTCTCATAAATGAGGTTTAGGGGTTGTCGCTCATCTTTTTCCATCTCGTATAATATTAGCCGGCCGGGAGGACCTTTTCGATGAGGGGTGCCAACTACAATTGTTCCAGTCTTTGTAATAAGCTACCAGACGTCACGGGGGTTAGTTTGTTTAGATCAAGTCGAATTATTGAGGTAGGAACTTGCAGTGAAATAATGTGGTTTGTCCATGGTCACGTTTTTTCTGACGCCAACTGCGGTGATCTTATCTTGGGCAGTTAGTGGAATGTAGATCCAAGTGAGCTCATTGTCAAACATGGAGCTCATGTACTCGAATTTCTCCAGGTGGTTCGAGTACCGTGTAGAATGGCAGTGAATATCAAATACACAATGGTCATACATGAAGAAGGAGATTCCCGTGCAATAATTCGGATCTAGGCTTACGGCAGTGAGACGATGATATGGATGATATGGACTTGACGTGAACTCCCTTAGATGAAGTGGATTTGGGGTGCTCCAGACACTGATCTGTAATGACTCTGGGAGTAGGAGACGACTCATTCCGAGCTAGTAAAATCGGTCAACCTGAATGTCTGCTGCTAAAACAGAACAAAATTTACATTTTTATGGGAGGGAAAGCATGTATGTGGAGTTACACACCTCAAATTCTATCTTTGCGGCCGATAGTGTCTCTGCCTGCTCTACCACAAAAACGCAAGAGGGAGTTGGCATCTCTCCATCCGTGCTGGGTAGACAATCAGAAAATCTTTCAACGTCCTTAATGCCGCGAGCGTCAATTGTAAATCGTACGAAAGGACCGGCATGGCTTCCGTCCTGTACCAGTTTGGGATAGCTGCCACGAGACCAGGATAGCACCTCTGGGAGCGGATAAGTGACGGCCTTTTCCGCTTCTGCTGCGTCTAATTCTCGCACCAGTTGAAGAACAGAACAATATCTCCAGAGAATATGCGATTGTGAATAGCTCTGGATCAATCGAATCACCTCTGGTGGGAAGGCCCTTTGGAAGCCGCACATTGTGCTGATCATGTCCGGGGGAGGAATCGCAAGAGTGGTGCTGCTTGGGAATTGGAGGGTCGGCATCTCAGACCAGGCATATCTCCTGGTGCCCGCCATCCATAAACGTCTGTATTGCCTTTCCTTTTGTCTAGAGCTATTTCCAGCATCCTTGATGATGCAATTCTGCTCAAATAACTGAAGGCAGTCTGTATGCACAGATATAGTCTCGTCAGTATCTCGGTTGGAGAGGCGCACAGGAATCTTGCGGAAGACATTATGCATATCCCCTTTTATTAGTTGTTCGCAATGACTCCCTCTGCTCGTAAAGACTATCGTCCTGTGTATCTCAATTGATGAATTCCTATAGAGCACTTTTATATGTTCAGCAAGGCCGTCGTTTATCCCAATTCGGAGTGAGACAGTGCCATACTCGCGACGAGGACATCACCAGGCCTAAATAGCTGTCCGCAAGCAGCACACTGGTGGTGGATATGGATGAATATTGGCGGGCCCATATCTAGATATCTCTTTTGTTCTATAAGATATCAGTCCTAGGAAGAGTTTGGGTTTAATAAGCCTTGACGGGAGTAGAATGTGGTGTTGGATAAAGTGGGTGAAGCAGAAACATAGTCCGCTATACAATCGCTATAGATAAGGACCTAGGTAGGTATACTATTCGTAATCAGATGTAGTCTCAATTGGTGGGATTAACTTTGGATTTTACGCGGGTCTTGTATCCGCATCAACCCAGAGCTTCCAAACAGGCACTGACAAACCCCAAAGGCGCACGGACAGCTAAACTATATCCGAAGTGGACACTTGCATATTTATATGGGAATATAATCTGAATAAAGCTTAGTCGTCCGTGTGTGTTTGTAATATCTCCGTGGATGCTTAAGAGCTCATCAATCCAGGTGCTGGTGCAATTCGAAATGCCCTCAAGTCGGTTAAATCGGCAAAGATCTTGCCTCGTAACCTGAAAGCTGCCGAGGCTAGTCACTTGAACTTTGATAGACCATAGTCAGAGCACTTTGGGAAGATTGTCATGCATCAACACAGCCATTGTAAGAAATAAATAGCTTTCCTCAACACATGAACGAGGTCATTAGACTTATTAGCGTGGATAGGAATGTTGTGATTACATAGCAATGTTTTGCCGTACACGACCTATTGATGTGATAGGCATGCAGATCTTTGCTGACCTGGTCTCTAGCTACACAATTTTCCATATGCAGCTGGAAACAATCTATCCAATATAGCAATCCAAAATCCAGATGTGATTATCACGATTAAAATATAATGCCCCAGGTAAAAAGATCTGAATGCTTCGTGACTTCACTCCCAGAGAGTCCAGGGTAAGCAGTTTTCCCAGCACAACCAGACCTTACATAAGCCCAGACACACAGCAAGCCACTTGCGCCACAGCTCATACTCAGCTCCAGAAAGTCGCCTCACATTCTCAACTTGCAATTTCCCAGTCAACCAAGAGCGAAACGGCTGGTTGCTGCATAAACTCCTGGCGACTGTTAAAACGCCACCGAACGAAGACTTTTTCGACATGATATTCTAAAGACTCGCGGCTGGTCTTGATGAATTGACATCTCTGGAAATCGAAGAAGCGAAACCGATAGAGGTAAAGAAAAAGAGTTAGCGTGCTTTAACAGGTGAGTTTGGCTCATCCGCCCGCGGATGTCATCTTTTTTCTCTTGCCCCGAACTGTGTTTTATTTCAGAGGCCATGGGCGCGCTTTTCAAAGCCCAAACATGCAAAGTTCTCAAATCTCTGTGATTTTGGAATGACTTTTGCGTGGTGGCATTTGCATTAGCATGAGCAGTCCCGTTCGTTGTGAGATTTCGATGCGTCCGTTTGCAGACTTCTCATCGGTTTGCTTCATCACAAGTGCACACGTCACCTGCATCTGCATTGACCCATTACAGTTTCTATCTCACCAGACGTATATAAAACCTGCTGACTCTCTTTTCAATTAGATCATCAATTTGCGATGTCTCCTGATCCTCCCTCCAAAGAAGCCGTCGTCCCAGACGGCGGTGCCATCGTAACTACAAACGGCACCGCGAATGGAACTACACCAAAAGAGATTGTGGCTAAGAAACCGTTTTCATGGGCGTAGGTTATAAAATGCCCTTGGGCTATCATATTACGCAGATGCTGACAGTAATGCCAAGTCAACCACATCCCATCTTTGTCATTGTCCTTGTTGGTGACAATGAGCAGCCATTTGGCCTCCAGAAAGACTTCCTCTGCGATCGCTCCGAATACTATCGCAAACATTTCGAAGAAAACGTCAAGGAAGATGCGGTTGAGCATATTGTGAAGCTACCAGATACGACAGCCGAAGTGTTTGGACTGGTGCAAAATTTTCTCTACACTGGAAAGATTTCGGACGAGAACACCAATGTCACTTCTTACGAATCCCTGGTTAGTCTCTGGAATCTAGGTCATAAACTCGCAGTAAAGGGGCTATGTGAGCATACACTCGAAGCCATGGTGGAGTGCCGCCGAACTACTGGCCGCATTCCGGCAACGCCTCTTCTCATCCAGGTCTGGCGAGACACTCCTGAGGGTTCATCTATCCGAGTTCTTCTGCTATCTTGGGCCGCAGAGTACATGAGGTCTTCGGATGCGAGAGCGGAGTTTGCCAAATCTCTTCCCCAGGAAGTTCTGAGCGAGTTGGTGGTCACAATGAGCTCATTTGAAGCAGCTAGCCCTCCTGCTCCAGCGGAAACGGCCGCAGCAGCAGCTGTTTCTGCTCTTCCTCCAAGTTCTATCAAATATCCCAACGCCTCCGCTACAACAGCACCGCGAAAGAATGTTCATTACTTGGATGAACAGCTTGACGAGGAAACCCTTGGCGCAAAGAAGAAGAATAGACGATCTAGTGGAGTATCCGGTGACGCAGGGTCAGCCCGTAAGCCACATCGCAAATCCGGCTCTTCCCCGCCTCCAAAGTCACAGAAGCGGCGCTCCAGTGCGGCTCTTTTAGATGGCAAAACATTTTCAACCCAACAGAAGCTTGACTTTTGTGCCGACTTGCTGAATAGAATGCTTTCTGGGCCAGGTAAAAGCTTTGCGACATCACCTATTGGTCTGTGTCACGGTGCTGCAAATAGCTAACTCTATATATAGGATTCTGGACCCGCCTTGTTGGGCCTTTCCGGGAACCTGTCGAACCTGTCGAGGATGGCGTGCCGGATTATTTCGACAAGGTCAAGAAGCCAATGGACCTCAGCACCGTCAAGCAGAAGATGGACCAGAAACAGTACGCAAGCGAAGAGGAATTTTTGGCAGACGTGCGACAAATCTTTGATAACTGCTTCACGTACTGGAAGAAGGGCGACCCGATGTGGGCCGCAGGTGAGAGGCTTCAGCGAACCTTCGAAGAGAAGTATTCGCACATGCACAAGTGGATCTCCAAGCTGGGAGGCGAAGAGGGCGAATAGGGAAGCTCTGAGCCTGACCCGAAGGGGAAGACAGGACGAAGGGCCCAGCCGGGCGGTCGTCGAAAATAAGAAGGGCCGAGACCCTGCCAAGACGAGAATGGGACTGAGAAAAGTGTCTGTGTATATTCTGCAACGTTTGGGGATTACGTGTTTGAGATGCGTTTTTTTTTTCTCTTTTCATCAAAGGCTACAGCTATGGAGTACAGTTACGAAGCTGTAAGCTTGTTATGAGATTTCAAGGGGATGGGTTAACGTACTGGTTTGTGCGGAGATGTAATAGTACTCAAGTTTCTTAGAACGATAGGTTCTAACAAAAAGTTGTAGGATTAATGGAATGTACAGTATTGTAAGAATCGCTATTTTAAATCTGCGAGCTGGTTGGTAGAGAAGTCTGGTGATGTGGTCATGGTTTACCGTTTGGTGCTAGGAATGATGGAGGACAGATCAAGGACGGCCTTTTGTAAGAAGACTAATGCACGAGCTATTCTAAAGATATAACTGGCCATGATGAGAAAAATTGAGGCTAAAGTTATAGAGTTTTACGCTGCATATTGTTAGCCAGAAGGGAGGCTAATCCATCATGACTACTCCGTACGTGGTCGTGGTTCTGGCCGGCTCATTAAAGATAATTGGGATTAAAGCGTGCTTGTATCGATGCGTGGATGTGATGATTCAATTTACGCAGTAGCTTCTTCCATTCATCGCTTATAAGTCTTGTTTTTTGCAAGATTGTGGGTGGTGAGAGGCTGCACCACTCTGTTGTGTTCTGTAGATGGCATGAGTCTACGAGACAAGCAGCAGCGACCTCCTTTTCTGCTTCAATTTTCAAGGGCCAGGGCGATTGGCGTTTTGAGTCATCTGCCAGAATGTTTCGTTTTCTGCTTCTCGCCCGGTCCTCGATAGAGTTTCCTCCCTAGCAGCTGGTCTGAGCATGCTTCGTCATTTAGGCATAGGACGGGGGGGAAAGTTTGGGCATGGTGAGACAACACGTGAACAGGAGGGGGGCCACGCATGATTGTATGGGCTGAGAGCGAGATGCGGCAATGTCGGGTGTCTGCCGGTCTGGGCTAGTTGATCAAGGACCAATTGGATCCATGGATATAATAAGTAAAGCGCGATCAATGCTGTTCTTCTTTTCTTCTGCCGCCACTCTATTGCTGTGTGTTTGCGCCTAAGGTACGGAGTTTTACCTCGGTAGCTTCTCCGTAGCTGCTGGTGCTGGTAAAGCCTTGGCCATGCGCGATTTGTGTGACGATGATTGAGAGAGAGACGCTAGAAAGTGAGAGAGAGAGTCTGCAAGACAAGGGCAGCGACTCGCGATATTGGGCTTCGGGTGAATCAAGCGCCGTAATGGCAATCAAAATCAAATGTCGTCTACTCCGTTGCTTTCGTACAAACTTGTATCAGACGGCATTGCCAGTGGCACTCCGCAAAATGGCCGACGTCGCTTAGAGACCCCCCTCCCCCCCAGCGCTGTTCATCGCAGCGATCACCAAAGAAGCGAAAGAACCAAAAAAAGTCCACCTGCTTTGTACGTGTAAAGAAGCGACCGCTTTTCTCGTCACCGCCCAGGCGCTCAATGTCCGCTTCGCAGAGTCAGTTTCGCAGCGCCCGTTGGCCGGCGGCGCATCGGGAGTGGAGATGGGGGAAATGAGCGGCCCAAGCAGCCCATTTGCGCTTTGGCTGCGAGTGGCTGCGGCCTGTGCCTGGTACCTTGCAGCTGGGCGCGGATTTAGCCTCGTGTTGTTGCTCCAAGGTCTGAGGCTAGTATGTTCTTGGGCGTTGGAGCCAGGGGGGCTGCATCGTGTGGCTTGAGCACAAGTGAGGCATCAACAAAGCGCATGATTAGCTGCGGGTGAATGATGTTGAAAGATGGAATAATAGTGATAATAATAAGAGGAAAAAAATAAAACTTAAAATAGACGCTCTCATCAAAAGACATCATCAAACAAGGGCGCCCTCGCCTCTTCTCTTCTCTTTTCTTTTCTCGCCTCTCCTCGTCTCGTCTCGTCTCGTCTCGTTTCGTCTCTGTGGCTGGAGAGCCAGGGAAGCTCTTCAGCGGCCATGTGCGCTATTGGGAAATTAAAGACTGAGAAAAAGGAGTCGCTGGGGTGTCCATGCGCGCCTCCATCCCGCCCACCGGCTGCTTGGCGGTAATTGGCTGCTCCAAGCCAGGCCCCCCTGTTGTGGCTCCTCTTCTCTCTCGCTTCCCCATCCACATCACGAAAAGCTTTTTCTTCTCTCTCCTCCCGCCTTCGCCTTCGTTTCGCCTTCTACAGCTTTATTCACGCTCATTGAATCAGCCCAGAGTATTCGTCAATACTCGTTCCACTCTTTATACACGCAAAATCGCCGTTGTGCATTCGTTTCGCAAAACAACGCGCCTCGTCTCTCCCTCAGTCGAATTCAACGTCCTCCTGTGACAAATCGCCATCTTTTGCCCTCACAGTCAAAATGCTCTTCCGAACCGCCACCTCTGTTGCCCTTCTGGCCTGCGCCGCTCATGTCAGCGCGCGCGCCGAGGCCCAGCCCCAGCCTTACAAGCTGGCCATGATGCCCGTCCTTGGAATGAGCCTCGTTCGTCGCGACACCAACGGATACCAGCCCGAGCAGTCGCAGTGCCACGATGGTGACACCTGTTCTGAGGCCTGTGGCTCCGAGTACACCGAGTGCCCTTCCAACGACCACATCTCGCACTGCTACAACCCGTCTGCCAAGCAGAACTGCTGCAGTGACGGCTCTGGCAGTATGTTTCTGCCCCTTTTTTGCGCGTTTTAGACGATTTGTGATGAGCTAACAAGACGATATAGACTCCTGCGACGAGGGCTACTACTGCACTCACGACCACGCGCTCAACACCTGGTGCTGCCCGGATAACATGGATCTCGCTGCTTGCGCCGCTGCTTATCATGTGGACGGTGGCCTCGAGACCGCTGCTGCCTCCCCTTCAAGCACCTCCAAGAGCACCTCGACCACCAGCACGACTCCTGTTTCCACCACTGCTGCTGCTACCACCAGCACCACCGAGGCTGCTACCACCACTGCCGCTCCCACGACCACCGCTGCTCCTACGACCTCTGCTGCCCCAACCACTGTCGTGACTGAGGTTGACGAGAAGACCACCACGGTTCCTTGCACCACCAGTGCTGGTTACACTAGCGCGTACACCGGTTTTAACCACACTGTCACCACCGCTACGCCATACCAGCCCAACCAGTCCAAGACTCCTCTCCCTCCTGTCGCCTCCATCTCTACGGGTGCTCCTCAGCCTCCCCAGCCTTCTGGCATCAACGGCGCTGCCACTTCCAGTGCCAGCGCTCTGCTGATTCTCGCCGCTGGTGTCATCGCTCTTCTGTAAATTTCGTGACGGAGTAGAGACGTGGTATCAACGTCGGGTAGCCAAGGAACAGAAGAGTTCACTGCTCAGCGCAGCCACGAGGTTACGAGTCTACGAATAGCGCACATTTATAGGGCGGTGTCTTGGGAGACAGGGAGACTTGTGTTTTTCTAGGGGTCTTCTCTGGTTTTGTTTTTTTGCATCTTGTGGTTTCAATTTTATTTTTCAAAAAGTGCGATGATTCCCCTTCGATAGTTGTTGTAATCTCCAAATTCTCTTTTCTCTTGGAGTTGCAGCAGGATTTTTGGTGTCTTTTTTTACCAGGAGGTTATATGTTCTGGCGGACAGAAAAAAAACAAAAAAGAATAATTTGACTGCGCAAGAGGGTGAGAGTTCCTTGAATTTATCATACCCGTACATTTTGTACCTACAACCTACCTACCTTAGTTATTAGTACCTAGTATTAGTATTGACCTCTTTGACAAGAAGTTTTTCTTTGTCGTGATATTTCTGCCTTTGCTCTGTCGTCTCAGCTCTTAAAAACATCTTGATGCCTTACTCTGGTTGCCCTGATTATATGTTCTTGTAGGAATCCTTTCTTTGGTCTCCCGCAAGACTAAAACGTTCACTTGATCTGACTGCATTGGCTATGATATCATCATCCATGCGCTCTACACGCACAGATGCAGATGTGGCTGCAGATACGAAGGACGGGACGAGTGAATCGTGGGGAAATTGGGGCGAAGCGAGTGTCAGGGGATGGGACACGGCAGTTGCGCAGATTCGAGTTGTGATTTGAGATGCGGTTCACACTGCCACCTCCGCATTCTCGCCTATTTTGCCCTGTTCTGCCGCGCACCAAAGGCGGCTGGCGTTTGTCGATACGAGCACAGTGCTTGTGGCGTATGTCATGGTTTGGATGGATGGATGAAGAGCGAGATAGACATGTTGTTGTTTGCCCAGTTGATGTTGATTGTGACTTTGCGTTTGTGCTGTGAGCTGGATGGCTACTTGCTATGGTTCGTACCGGTACGAAAAGGGGTAGTCGCTGGTCCTCATTTTAGGCGCGATTGAGGCTGTCTAGAAGTCTTTGATACTTCAAGGTACCATGATGCCATGAAAAAGGGTTGAGAGTGGCAAGAAAGCGGTCTCATTTTTGATATCTGCAGGTCGATTGGTTGCTCCTTCTGCTTCCTCGTCGTGTCGAGGGCGGGGTGGGCTCGATTTGCCCCTCTATGCTTCGCATCGGTGTGACTGACTCGAGAATGCGCCTAAACAGATACGAAATCTAAGCAAGACTCGCAGTAGTGGTTTGCGCATCCTTTTGTTCTACAGGCTGTCTTTTGCCGCACACTTCGGTGCATGAGAGAATTTGGGACTTTTGCGCTCGTCGACCAAATGTCAAGTAGTATATGAAGAACCGATGCTGAGCGCCTGAAACTTGCTGCAGAAACAGTTTCTTTATCGGGCAAAACAAAAGACGGGACATACCCTGCCTTGGTAGCGAAACGTCCTGCAAGTCTTAGACATGCTGCGCAATTACGACAGTGGGAGTCATTCAAGAGTCATGAATGAAATAAGACGTCGAAATAGACGCTGCAAATCTGCTGCAAAGGGCCCTTGAACTGCGGCGCTAGACTCTGCATTTCTCCAGTGTGAGTCACTGGCCGACGCTGCTTGTCTCACCCAATCCAGCAAAACCGCAGGCTCTTTTGGGCGCTGATTTGTTTCTCCAAAGTGGCTGCTAATTTCGCCTCTTGGGGCTACGGGACCGGCCCCCAGATTGCGAGCCAAGCCCGGATCTGGCGAGATTTATTTTCGGGGCACATGAGCTTGGAGACGACGCGGTACCTGAAATGGGGGGTCGCAGCTGCGGTAACATCATTTTCAACTACATCTGCGCAAAAGGAGAAGATGGTCATTAAGCGATTGAGCTGCCAGTTTTTAAAAGCTTTGACGGCCCTCTTTGATGATCGTATCATCAGAGTCGAATAATTGCTGTTCGATGTAAATTTTACTCGCCATATTCCATTTGCTCAGCTCCATTTATAGCAGCCCAACGACTTGGAACTCAAGCACCAGCAAGGCGTACACATTTATTCCGCCAAGATGACATCCATGGCAGCCGAGTCTGTGGCCACCATCCTCTGCACGGCCAAGCAGACTCGATTCAACATTGACAGCACTAGCTACCGCGAAGTAGGTCAAGTTTAAATACTCATTCATCTAATGAGGGTTGCGCTAACGAAAGGGAATAGCTCGACGTTGATGGCCTCACCATCGTCGTCACCTCTGGAGAGAAGACAGAAAAGTCCGAAAAGGCTGCCGGCAAGTCCAAAGGCAAATCAAAATCAGAAGGCCTCGAAATCTTGTCCAACGCCAAGCTGCGTCTGAAAGAGGGCCAGCGCTATGCCTTGGTTGGTCGCAATGGCACGGGAAAGTCGAGTGAGGATTCACATACTGGCAGAAGATGTTTCGACGTGACTGACTGGGAGTAACTTGACCACTGTAGCATTACTGAAAGCTATTGCTCAGAAGCTCATTCCAGGAATACCAGAGGGCTCCAGGATTGCGCTCTTGCAGCAGACCAAGCTCACGGAGCCTGACGAAGATGACAAGGCGAAAAAGGAGAACAGGAGCGAGGGGACTGTTCTGCAGGAAGTCATTGAGCGCGCGACAGCACGGAGCGTGGTCGAGCAGGAGATTAAAGGTACATATATATACCCTGTGTTCTGCGTTGGTGCTTTTAAATAACAACCGTTAGTCCTCTCGGATGGCGTCGATGCTTCGGATCCCTACGCCCCCGTTCGAGCCTTGAGAGGCCTGAAGCATGAGAAGCTCCAGAAACGCCTTTTCCTTGTTGACAAGGAGGCCAGACTTCGAAGCGGCGCTCGGGGACTGCAAGCGAGGAAAGCTCTAGTAGCGTTTGAGAAAGTTGTTGCAGATTCGCAAGCCCTGTAGGTTGATGAATGCCCAATCCACATGATTTCATGCCTTATTGACATTCCACGACTACTAGGTTGGATCAAGCAGATGATGAAATCTCAGCCGAGGCTCTTCAGGTGGAAACCCAGGAAGCGGCCGACATGCTGGCGGATTTGCAGAGTCAAATTGAGCCTTCGAGGCTAGCCCAGATCGAAGTCCAAGCCCGGGGTATTCTCACTGGTCTCGGCTTCACCGAAGCATACATGGAAAAGCCTCTATCTAGTCTTTCTGGAGGCTGGCATATGCGGACTGCCCTTGCCTCGGTGCTGCTACAGGATGCCGACATTTTGATTCTTGACGAGCCGACCAATTTCTTGGATCTGCTTGGAATTGTCTGGCTTCAGCGCTACCTACAATCGTTGGCGGATAAAGAAAAGCCCCCGACACTGATCCTCGTTTCTCACGATCGCGATTTCGTCTCGCTTTGCACAGATCTTCTCATTTTGAAGGACAAGCAGCTCACGTATTTCCATGGTGACATTCAGACATACGAACGATCGCAATCCGAGCGTAGGCAGTGGCTTATAAAGATGAAGGAAGCCCAGGACAAGCAGAAGGCTCATATTGAGAAGACAATTGCTCAGAACCTCAAGGCCGGCAAGGCGAATGATGATCAGAACAAGATTCGTCAGGCTAAATCCAGGCAGAAAAAGCTCGACGATCGCTGGGGAATGCAAGTCAGTGCCAAAGGCACTAGGTTCAAACTGAATAGGGATCTCGTCGGATATTTTCTTACCAGCCGAGAGGGAATTGAAATTCCGCCCGAACAGCGGCCTGTCATCATATCGTTGCCTGAACCTCCAGAGCTTAGATTTCCCGGGTCGCTTATTTCGTTGGAGAAAGCGTCCTACCGATATTCACCGAGATCGCCACTAATTCTTCAGGATGTCACTCTCACGGTAGGCATGGGTGACCGTATTGGTATCCTAGGGCTAAACGGAGCGGGTAAGTCTACCCTCATCAAGCTCCTCGTCGAAGAGTCTTCGCCATCTTCTGGTACCATTACTGCACATCCTCGCCTTAGGCTGGGATATTATTCACAACATGCGGTTGAGGAGTTAAAGGCCATCGGTCGGGATGAGCGTGGCCTGACCTCCCTTGCTCTCCTAACACGGGAGGTCGATGGTGCGCTCAACGAAGGCGAGATACGTGGCCTGCTCGGCACGCTTGGTCTCCCAGGCCGCCTCGCATCGGATGTGCCCATCTCTAAGCTGTCTGGTGGCCAGCTGGTGCGATGTCAGCTGGCTAGACTATTCTGGAAGCATCCGCAATGTCTCATCCTCGATGAAGTCACCACACACCTCGACTATGAGACAGTGACTGCACTCCGAGAAGCGTTGAACGAGTGGGAGGGTGCTGTTGTGCTGGTGAGCCATGACAGATGGTTCATGCGCGGGGCCATAGAAGGCCAGGTTGAGGACGATGAAGATGACGAGGACGAGGACAATGACCCGGAAGAGGAAGAAACTACGCGGAGGAGAATCGTATACCGCCTGAAAGGAGGGGGGATAACAGAGCTGAAGAATGGTGTTGAGGACTTTGAAAGAGTTATGGAGAAGAGGGTGAAGAAGTTACTGGAAGGTCTATGATTGAGCCTTTTTCTAAGGAACTCACGGTATATAGCTATATCGAGGACGAAATGACGTCCAAACTTATCAAACTGACACGCTTCAGAGATATTTCTTGAATGCAAATTCCCTTGTTCAGTTGCTTGGCAACACCCGTGAATCCACTAAAACCTGGAATCCGCTCTTCACTTCCTTTCGTACGGACAATTGTCCTCCTTTGGGAATGTCTACAATCGTCCCATCAATGCACACTTTGCGCCACCGCTCGTCATCTTCCAAAATTGTCACTTTCACTTCATCAACCTCTTCGTATCGCACTTCATGCCCGTCATCCCACTTTGTGCCAACGTGCTTCCCCCCATCATATGCCTTCATCATCACGTCCATCGTCCTTTCACCTCCCACTGTGCCGAAATGCACTAACCGGAGTTTTCCGTCCAGAGGCTTGCTCGCAGGGGATATGGTGAATGTGCGTTCCAGGTTAGACAGAGGCGTCACGAGCACATAAGCATGCTTGTCTCCGGGGATGGAGTCCCACGAAGATGATGCGGGGTGGCGGACGTCTACTTGCGCGGTGTAGGGGTGAGATTCACGGAGGAGCTCTTGGGCGACCATGCCGAAGCGTTTGTCGCCGTGGACGCGGTACTCGGGGGTGTCGCTCTCGTAGACGATGCTGGAATGGAAACCGTAACTGGCCACCACTGCTCCATAGAGGTGCGAGACTCGAGTTTCTTCTTTTGCGAGATGTAATGCATTGCTGGGGGTGTCGTCTCCTGAGGATTCGCCCGTGGTGGGAGTGAATTTTACAATCCGCGAACCTGGGGAGAAGGAGGCTTGGAACAGAGGCAAGTTGGCAGATACGCCGTTGAACAGCGTCCTCAGGCCGAGCACCAAGGGAGAAGCCTCTTCAGTCTTGCCATCTTCAGTTGTCCATAGGGGTTTGTGAAGTGAATGGAAAAGAGCATTTCCCGTGCCCAGCGGGAGAAGAGCCAAGAGGACTTGTCGCTGCTCAGGCTCATTGTGAGAGCTGCCATTCAAGAGATCGACGATGCCGCCATCTCCGCTTAGGAGGATAATTGTCTTTGACTGGGAGGCTTCATTAGGGCTACCGATTGTTCGAGCGAATTCCCGAACGCTTTGTGCATCTTGCGTGATGAGAACATTTGGTGATTCAAGGCCGGTTACTCCAGTTTGCTCCTCAATCACGCGCCAGAGCGGCTGCAAAACAGCCTTCCAGAACTGTTGAGCGAGGCCAACACCCGATTTAGTTGATACAATGACATCGACATTATGCTTCCCCTTCACAGGGCGGAGATGCAAAGGCAAGCTGCTAATGCGGTGCTTCTGGAGTTCATCGGGGATAGCATCCGTCGATAAGAGGAGTAATCGAAAGCGCTCTTCCGGATTCTCCGAGTCCTCAATCAAGAATGAGATTATGTAACCATTCTTGTTGCTAGGAGTCTGTGAAAGATCGAGAACAAACACCAGATTCTGGTGTTTTTCTTGATCTGTGCCGTTATTGTCGTCTTTCCAGGATATAACTCCGTCAACGACCGAGACGCCGGTAACATTTGTCAGCCCCGCTTGGGGCTTCGTGGAACTCATTAAAAAAGGTTGACCAAGGTGACGGATTCGATAAAATGAGTGGATTTGGGGTATATTACTTGAAAGTAGGCGAAATTGACATCGGGTATATGGGATTCGAATTTCAGAGCGCTCTTTATTAAGCTTGATTATACGTAATGCACCTTGATGGCAGGTTACTTTGGGATAGGTTTTTGAGTCATGGCTTTTAGTTGCAGCGGGATGGCGCACGCGATCCTGCGTTGCTCCTGCGTGATTTGCTGTTCCTTTTGTGGTGGGGTTTGTTGATAAGATGCCTTGTAATTCCGTTGCTTCGACATAAGCGCATCCTTCACGGCATGCGAGAGAACCCATGGGGTAGTATTATCAGATATCGGATTACGACTCTGGAATAAGGGTTATAATTATTTTATCATTTTTTTTACATGATCGGAATCCTGAGTTTACTATAGACTAATTACATCTTCTTTGCCGCTTTTCCTTCCTTCACTGGGCTTTGGCTTTAGACAACGGGCCCCAATCCGGCCGAGGGTTCATTTGGTATCGCACAAGTTTCTGGGTATCCCGAAGACGTCCCAGTCGCGCAAGATCTTCGTCGAATACTAGGGTTTTCCGCAGCTCCAATTCGCTCGGACTTGCGGCCTCCTCAGTCGGCTTATCAGCCGTCTCCTCAGTCTGAGGCTCTCCCTCCGCTTGCACGTCTTCCATTTTGCTGTCGGGCTCCTGAGGCGCTCCATCATCTCGACCAACTAGCCCGGCAGAGTGTAGAATCTTCCAACCAGGCATCAACGGTGTGAATTTTGACGCCTTAATAGGAGACTTTTGACGGATCCATTCAGTAATAACCCACCAAATGGTAGACCAAGGGGCATCCGTCTTAACGCTGCCCGGCCGGCAGTGGCTTCGTCCAACTTGATAGCCCAGATGGATCAAGGCGCCTCGGAACATGTCATCGCTGGGGGCAGCACAAGAGACTACGGTTGCCAGCTTCGAAGGAATGACAAAAAAGGGACAATGATCAATCTCCGCGTGCCGAGCGTCCTTGGGGTCCACGGTGGGATCTACCTCCGGCCCTGGAATGATTTCTTCCAAGGCTGTTCGCAGCATGCCTTCTAGCCTCGGGAGGGTGCCGTATACTTCTGGTGATGCATCGGGAATTTGGTTTAGAAGCTTTTGGATAAATTCTGCTGAGTGGATGTGACCTCCATACATCGGACCGTTCACATGCATCTTGTGGCCACAATGTTGACAGTGTCTATCTGCTGTTGGACCTGCTGCCATGCCGTGCTTATAAAACGACCCGCTGCCCTTTTTGTTCGGAGTCGGCTTGCTTCTCAGGAGATATTGGGTCTCAAACGCAGAACAACCGTGGTCGCAGCTGTATACTATCATGGTTTTAGATCCCAGAAACTTCACAGCCTGTGGCGATCTGGTGACCTTGATGAATACTTTTGTGTAAAAGTCAATGGAAAGAGAGAGTAAAGGTTCGATGGCCAGACCATATCGGGCACCAGAAGTAGCAACGGCGTTCAGAATTAGCCGCAGCCCAGCCTCGTGAGAATGCATCCCCTTGATAGGAGTACCACCATACAAGGCAAATGTCTTTTCGCAGTAGCTATGTCCCGCCCACACAGCACTGTCAGTGCAGGTGATGCAGAGAAGACCGCCGTCGTCTCTGACGGATTGTAACGCTGCGTCGAAAAAGGGTGCGGCGGTGCCGTATGGATCCAGGTCGATCACGTCAAACTTGTGAGACTTTGTCGGATTGCCGTGGCGATCTCTCTTGGAGAGGTCATCTGCAATTGCACGGTACATGTGTGCTAGCGCATCTTCATTCGTCACTGAGATTATATCATCGAGGCCATTGTGGTTCACATTGAGCTTGATAGACTCAGCCGCAGATTTGGAGAGATCGTTGGCGTTTATGGAGGTGACAAAAGGTAGCTCATGGCCATATCGCAGCGCTCGCAGTCCAGATGCTGACAATGCGTCCAATATCCTGAATGTCGATTTGTGAGACTTTTGCTCCTCCGAAGCTTCAGCAGCCTGATCTGACACAAAAATAGTCGTCTCCGTCTCAGGTGAAGGGTTGCCATCGTCTTTCTCGTCTCGCTTTCGTTTTTTGCTTTGCTTGTTTGACCTTGCCAGAATCCTCTCTTTTCTCTTCTCCAATATATCTTCCCCGTATGTCTTGATGGCGAGAACAGATAAATCTCTGTTGTACTGCTGGATCGGATTGTAAAAGACTTGCTGCACTTCTCCTCGGTCCTCACCAATCTTGGCACCCTGAGGCACCAAAATGGTCGCCTTTCCCTCCTTCACCATCCGAAATTGCTTCCCATCCTTCTCAACGGTATCAACCTCGACGGTGCCTGCCATTGGCGAAACTGAGGCGAAGGAATGCCTTCCAACAATGCGCCGAGTCGCAAGGGTATTGGCTCTTGTAGGGATGCTGCCGCAGGAACTGGTAGTCCTCAATGTCCCTGGAAGGCGCAGCAGATGCTTCAGCGCAGAAGCACAGTGGAACATGCAATATCCAACCGCGAATTGAGGCCAAAAAATGGTTTGGTATAATAACGATGACTGAGAAAAGCTTCGTCGGCGAGCTCTGAAACCCACAATTTTTTGATATTCTGCCGGATAATGCAAAGGCGGTGAAGTCGGTCGGCCCCACACATACGTCGATTGCTTGGCTTGAAGAGCTATACTCTGTACCTTGGTAGCAGAATAATGCTATAACATGGTGCTATATTAATTCTCATCATTCAAAAAAATTAAAAATTTGCAGGCGTTGCAATATATAATATTTTCCAATTCAGAGATTGGCCTGACCGGTTTCTTGATGAGAGAAAAAAAACTTGCTCAATCGCTGAATGCATCGACTTACACCACAAGAGAGAAGATTATCAGGTCTTTTTAGCCTCATTTGATCAAGATATTCGATACAGGGCTGTCTACGGACAATAATTTCAAGCAATTCTCTACTGCCATTTACATTCCACTTTGTTGCTATTTCTTTCTTTTTACCATGTACTTAAGAAATGGTAGGTACCTTGTATGACCCTCGTAGAGTCTACAATTGAGACTTCCATCTTAGAAGCGATCTGTCCTTCCGTCCATCTTGAAATGTTCCTTTCACTGCGTCCATCTATACAGCTTTGCTTAGCCAATACAGCTGCCGAATAGAATCGACATCCCTTCGCGTATCCTCGTGCCAAACATGTGCCCAAGCATCTCCATCTGCAGGCACCCCCGTACTATCGTCCTTAGGGCGGGTAAGAGCCTTATACGTGTGAAGGCCCATGTTCCCTGGCTCCTTCTTTTCACCTAAATAAACGAAGAGTTAGCCGACATCGTTGAACCAACCTTTGCTGCCGCATCTGGAGCCATGAGCTCTCATTCTCATCTTCTTTTCCCTCCTCTCTTTATCCAACAAGGATATATTTGGGACTGTCCTGTTACTCGGTATCAAGTCCAACCTAGAGAACCTCCAAATTCTGCCTTTTCCTTTTTCTTTGTTGCAGCCCCCAATCGCCTGCCATGTCCAAACCAATAAAGGGCAATCCCATGAATGAAGCTCCTACGCTTCCGCCTCTCTCTGTCGGGACCAACAATCGTCCCGTGACACCTGCAGGTTCCCATGCAGATCCTTCTAAATCCCCGGCTCCAGCCTCCAATGGCCCCCCCAATGTCCCTCCAGGTCCTAAACCTAATAGACCTCCGGAAGATCACCAGCATCATCACCAGACACCTCGTCACAGATTCCTCACACCTGCTGAATGGGGAATCGTTGCTCATGGGATCGGCGGTATTCGAGATCGGGAACAGCAAACCCCAATCCACCCAACTAGTTGGCTATGGCCACCCAAGGGCATGCCTCGGGGCCTGTACAAGGATACCGTGACTCAACGTACCAAGTTCTTTTACCTGTACCATGCGTCGAGTGGCATTAGATGGATCTTGATGTTGTTACAGCTCTTCATTGGAGCAACATTGACTGCTCTTGGCTCCATGTCCTTTAAGCAGGGCACTCCAATCACGATTCTGGGAGCTGCAAATACCGTCATTGCTGGACTGCTCGCCTTCTTGCAGAACAGCGGACTTCCTGATCGATATCGTTATGATAAGTCTGAGTTTGAAGCACTTGAAGATCACATCAAGGAAATACTCGACTCCGGTATTGCTCCAGCGGATCAAGCCACAGACCAGATCCTCGCGGAGTGTTTCGATCTATACCAAGATGCCAAATCAACTGTGTCTGCCAACTTGCCAGCAAACTACATGTCTCGAATTGCCCAACAAGCGAGCCAAAGGCCCGGAACTCTAACCCAGTCGGGATCCCATCCGGCCATGTCAAAACAGCTCGCTTTGCCGTATGGGGGCGGAGATGTCATTGGCCCTCTAGCCAGTGGAAAATAATGTTTAGACTCTTAATTAATACGGCGCGGCCCACTTTGACCAAACGGTCACTTCCGATTTATCGCTAATCAAGATTGTTCGTCATTTAACGGCTCCATCTTCCAAAGATGAATGACACGGTTTACATCATGTACCGGCGACGCTTATCCGGCTCAGATTATTACTACGATTTGCTGAAATTATGTTGCGGATATTGTTATGGGAAATGAGATTTGTACCAGCTCACGGACCGATCTTGCAAACAGGGATCCGGTATAGGGATGATGGAGGGACTCGTGGTAATGACGGTGTAACTGGGAATATCTGCTAGGACCCATAGACACGGCGACGATCCCCAACAAGGAGCTTCCCTTTTTACGTGTAGCGCAAGGACCGTTTGTAATGTTAATGTTAGATAGCGAGCGTTTTGGTCTGTTTTCTCCGATGGACATCGTCGTAAGAGCTTAATTGATCGGCCTATTTTTTGTGATCAAGATCCGCAGATAAATATATCAATTAGGCATCTCACCTCATCTTGCAATGTTCCACCGAGTTGACGACCCATACCAAGTGTCATCCTGCCTGTTAGGAATAGGATCATCGCCCGTCAAAACGCCAATCTGTGCTTCAGATACAATGCCGGACAGGGGTCTGGGTGCCGATCACCTTCTGAGAAACAAATTATATCCGCTTCTTAAAAGACGCCAGACCCTCTAACAACCCAGCACCATTTGTCTGATCCCTGTTGGACGAGTTTCCCCCCCTTCGGGACGTGCCGAGCGTTTTCTTTTTTTTTTCCTCCTTCTCCATGGCTGGCCATTTCTAATCTTCTATTGTGTCTTTGTCGCAATGCTTTGATATGTCATTCATGTTCTTGATCCTTGGCTGATAGGAGCGACGTCCGATAGTTGCTACCTCAGCGCCCAACATGTTGCTTGCAAAGGGAATGCCCAACGCCAACTTCAGAGCAATCTATTTCCTTTTCATCATTCTATTTGCCCTTGTCGCCTTGAACAATCTGAGTCTGTTTCGAGAGCGTGATCGCAATGTGCTTCCTATCAACTCAGCCGTATCTCTGGGAGAAGGGCTGTCGCCGGAGGAGCAATATCTCGCGAGGCTAAGTCGTGAATTTAAACTTACAAACGAGACGGAATGGCTTTCGTGGAGAATTCGGCATTCTAAAAATGCTGCCGAGTGGACTTCTGTAAATCGTGTAGGCCAAAAGTTTGGCTCCCATGATGCAAAGGTCATATCCACAGAGCAACCTAACCCACTGGATCTGAGGGTTGCCCATAGGATGGAATTACCTGTTCTAGGCGATCTCACTTCAAAATCATATAATGGCTCTGATTTGGTGTTTGGAATCACAACAACTTATGCCAAGATTATGGATCAAGAGGGTGCGCTGCTGAGAAGCTGGACTCGGTGGCTTACAAACGGTTACAAGAAGAGTAACGGCGCGAGCCTTATTCTCATGCTTGATCAGGCCAACAACGACGAGGTCGAGGAAATCGAAGAGATTCTTCGCGTCCAGGGAGTCGATGCTCAAGTCAGTGCCACGGAAGAGCCAGTGTCCGTAACGACGCGCTATCATGAGCTTGCTCGAGTCCTCAAATCGTTCAGCGCAGTTCTCTCCAGCAGCGGTGGTTCTATTAAGCGCTGGTTTGCGCTTGTCGAAGACGACATCTTCTTCCCGAATATCGAGTATCTGCAACATCGTTTGGATCCATACAACACGGATGAGGAAATCTACATTGGCCTTCCTAGCGAGCAGGACGACTGGGAGAAGATGCAGGGTAATATTGTTACGACTTATGGCGGCGGCGCCGTCTTCCTCACTCACTCGGCGTTGAGCACGCTTTCAAAGCTCGAATGTTTCGATATGCCGGAACTGAGGGACCGATTCCATGCGAAGCGTTGGGATGTCCTTTTAAAGGACTGCTTTACCAGGAACACGGATCTCAACATGTACATCTTGCCTAGCTTTCACAATCCCAACAACAGCGCGGCTAATCTGGAAGCCGATGCCTACGAGACTGGCATACAGCCGCTGGTTCTTCATAAGGGGCCAGAACGCCATGGTATGGATGTGAACATGGCGCACCTGGTGACGAACGTTTGCAAAGCCTGTTTTATGCAGCGCCACGTATTCTACGACAATTGGATGTTGATTACTGGGGTGTCCATCAGTCAACATATTGATGAACTGAAGATCACCAGAGAGGATAAGGAGTTGACTCGATCTCCCATGCCACGAGAGCTTGTTATCGATGATGCGGGGGTTGATAGAACGGAGTTGACGTGGACGGAAAATAGAAGGGTATGGCGATTTGCGGATTCGGTTATGAGTGATGACGGTGCAGTATGGCAAGCATATATCAAGAAAGCCGTCGGCAGCCCGGGCCCTGATAACATCGACTCGGTGATTATTCTGGTTTGGGAGAATGTAAACAGCTAAACAGTAATAGAGCACAGGCGTTTTTCAGGACTTGATCACGATTGCTTTCTTTGTTCATCTAGGATTTATGTATTATTTTCAATATTTTTGTATGTACATCTATTTATATTAGTTGGCGTTGATCTTCCTCCAGTCCTCTTTTGTCAGTTCATAGTATATTTCCTGTTTGGAATCATCAAATTCTGCTGGCCTTGCAACTCCCTTGCCCTCAAGCCCAAATTTCTCGTTTGCGAGCTTTAACATTGGGCCGTTATCTTCCAACGTGGTGATGGTGACCAAATCAAGCTGAGGGCCTCCCTCACTGGCTGGTGAAAAAGCCCAGTTGATTGCCATCCTCATAGCCTCGACACCGTAGCCCTGGCGCTTATACGCCGGGTCCATCATGACGCCCACATCTCCTGCTCGGATTTTCCGACCATCTCGCTCCCAGTCTTTGATTGCGCCAAAACCTCCCAGACCAATTATAGTCTCATCTTGACGTCCATTTTCGGCCTCTGATCTGAGCACTAGCATCATGTTCACTCGGCCTGGTCCGCTGGTGACATTGCCTTGTGCGTCAAGAATGGTAGGCTGACTTGCTGATTCCTGCATACGCGCAATGGCAGCTACTGCAGTTGGAACATCAATGTCCTTGCTATGTGCATCGGCTTTATTTTCCGGATTAGAGAGAATGGAGGAGAATGATGAGGCATCGGAAGGCTGGATAGTGCGGAGGAAGAGGTGGGGGTTTGTGAGGGAGGGGATGAGAGTGTTGAGGTGAGAGATTTCTAGTGCCATGGTGGCTTTGATCAGATGAGGCGAGTTGAGATAATTTGTTTTGAATGGTTGTAGAATGATAAAGTAAAGTCGGTGATTTTGCGTGGGGAAATGGCATCTATTCCGGCATCTCGTTGTTTTATAGTTATTGGAAATGATATGAATAGAAGCGGATACTACCCAAGAAGCCTAGTGTACGAAACTAAGTAGTAGCAGCACCCCAATCCTTCGGACATTTTTTACTACTATCAATGAAGCTAATACTACTAAATTAACACGCCCGCTTGCTCCAGAAACGATGCAAAGGTTCCCTGTAAATAACCGCCATTTATCCTGCGCAGTGAGTCAGAACATGGAAATGGGCGGAGTCTATCTAAAAGTTCGTCTTCATTCGAACTTGTCGACTTCCTAAACAGGTAATCCGCGGACAAGTTAATTCCTTAGTGAGTCATAAGAGGCAGATAGATGGCTTTTTTCTCAAGTGATTAAAAGAAGGGTGTTTTTTGTTGACAGGTAAAGTATGGACAATAAGATTGAATTGCATCGCTTGTTTATTGTGAGGAGTCTAATCCAAGAACTAAAAAAAACACAGCGTAATTACACAGACTTGTAGAACTTCATAAGCTGGAGTGAGTATATGTTTCATCACGCATAAAGAAAGTCGTACACCGTTTCCCATTCCCGGTAATGCCCTTCATTTTAATCTTGACATCATCAATCAATCAATCAGCTGACAGAGGTGCTGGGCTGGCTCTTTTGCTCGCGCTGCGTAATGTCCGCCCACTGCTGCCGTCTGTCTCTGTGTCGGCGGCCACGCTGCTCTCCCTAGACAGCCGTGATGGTATGTCCGGCGTCACAGACCGAGAATCAGTGCCAGATCGCTTCACCTTCGTCATTGATGTTGGTTTTCGGCGTTTGTCCGAAGTAGGAGTCTGCTTGCGCGGTGACTGACCATCGCTGTCAAAGACCAATGGCGTCTGGCTTCTCGAGGAGCTCACTGACGAACGACGCACGCTGCTGCTCCTCCGCTTGCGTTCTGCGCTCGCCAAGCGGTGATGAGCCATCTTTTGTGGTTCGCGACGAGGGCGAGGCTGCGGAATCTGGTGCCAGGGAAGCCACCATAACCAGCCATATTGATCCTTTGCAACCTTCTTGTCGTGCTCCTTGACTTTTTGCCGTAGCAACCGCCGGCGCTCATTCTCCCTCTCCCAGTATTCTGTACGGTAGAGCTCCCAGTTCTCGCGAAAAGTAGGCGAGAATGGCTTGGGCAAGAGCAATAATTTGACGTAATCACCACCAGGGGCCAAATCCTCTTCATGGCCGCCCAGTTCGTCGTCATCAGGTGGGAGAACCAGAGTGGGATGATTATCGCTCGTGAGCTGGAGCTCCTTCTCGACCTGGCGCAGCAGATGTGGCTCAACAAGACGGTACGATGAACTTGCCGTATGCGAAAAGAGGCCATAAGTAAGAAAGAAGCCAATGGTCGAAAGTGCCTCGGCCCACCATGTCTGCCGGATTATGACGAGCTTGCAGTTGAAGCCGCGCAGGCCTCGGTTGGAGATGGCGAACCAGCGACGTGGCCACCGAATCCCGCGATCCCAGATGCCCGTGGCCCAGACGAGAGCGGCGGTGATGATCCCACCCATGAAGCACACCTTTTGCGCACCCTCCACTGCCCAGTATATCGACCCTCCAACACCACGGCCATCCTCCCGCGGCGCAAAGTAGAGCTTGTAACCGAAGAATGTGACCCAGAGCGTCAGGATGGCGAGGAAGAAGGTGTGGTGCCGCTTCCTGGCGCGCAGCTCAAGAAACTGGGCGCGCAGCGAGGCTTCGAGGATCAGGAGGTTCAGGTAGATCATGGAAGGGGAGCTCGGCGTGTGATGCAGCGGATCGCCAGGCTTGCCCGACACTGGCAAGAAGGGGCTTGCGTCGGAGCCCGGGTTGGCATCGCTGGCGCCAGCGGCAATTGGGGCCCCTTTGACGATGGAGTCGAGATCGTCGGCCATGGTCTGCGGGCGGCCGCCGGCGAGGCTCGAGGCTCAGGGGCACGTGGAGGCGGCGAGAGTCGCAGAGAGTCGGCTTGGTGGATGAAGTAGATGAAGCTGCAGAACGGAAGCGTTGCTCTCAGCCTTGCTGGAAGAGTTGCGTGGTTGTGGGTCAGGTATCTTTGTATTTGTGGGGCATCGCAAGCAGTCTCGCCATATCTGCGTTTTTATTGGCTGCCTCGCGCTTGACTGCAATGGAAGGTATCGCAAGGCTGCCGATAGTACGGAAGTTGCCTTTGGAATAACGAGTTTGACCTGCCTCTATTTGCTAGAAGTTAAGTAAATAATCAGGTAGAAGATGACGGGGAAATAGTGCTTCCTTATTATTTACGCAGTCGACAAATTTCTTTAATACTTGGACACGAGGCACCTCAGATGATTCTGAACTCTGCATCGATCCATCAACCGCACTTACACACATTTTTCTACCCACGCATTTATTATCATCAACAAACAATGGCTCGTAACCATTTAAGGCTCACACCAGAGTGCGGAGCCTGCTCTTGTGTACTACGGCCGCGTGATCGAGTAGTAGCAGGTATGCTCATCTCAGTTGATATACGCCTTTTCTTAATACGGTTTGTCGTTGACATTATTTTCTTTACAGTTTATACTAAAAACAGGGGAGATGATCCAACTGTTTGCAAATATATCTGCTCTCGACCATTTATATTTCCAGGCCTCTACTACACCCGCGTTGATGGCTTTCGGCCGTGCCAATACGAAGACTGCAAAACGTGCCGTAGATCACCAGAGTTCGTTCTGATGCACTACGATTGCTACACGATAGTCAAAGAGAACACAAAGAGTAAAGATGCTATTAAACAGGTAGAAGAGTTGCATCGAAGGCTTTGGGTATTGGCAGCGTGGAAAAAGCCTTGGAAAAGAGCACGGCCGTTATATCTGCCTTCCCATCATAGTCATGCAGATGGGCTAAAAGCGGTAGCCATTAGTGTTGGGATGCCGCAGCTATCTAGGTTGCCGGTGGAATTACTTGATATTATTTTCAACTACTTGGAAGGTTCTTTGATATGGAGACTTGTATCAGCTCTCAGATTGGCAGAGATCGCACTAAAGATGGATTCTGAACCAAGTGAACTGGTTCCACTTGATGAGATATTCTCTTGGCAGCGCTACGGCAAGCCTCGAAGCGATGCTACAATTTCGAAACCACTATATGTGAGAATAACTCTGGATGCTAATGGCATCAGTAGAGTGGAACGCCTAGATACCAGCCTGCGCTATGCTGGGGAGTGTCATAAACATTTTGCTTACCTCGTGATCAATCGGAAGTATATCTCCAGAATGAGAGCCCGGTTCTAGGTATGTTCAAAGTAGTATTTTACGTCGATTAGATTCTCTGACCTTGCTTTCCCAAGAACGGCCGATTACGCCTCCAATCATACGGCCCACCTTGGCCGTCTGCGCTCCGGATATGGAATACGCCAGCCCCGTTTGGACTGGCATCAGAGAAGGCTATCAAAAGGTGTTCTAGGGAGCGTTTCTATGCTATCCGGATGGACGCAATTACAGGAATGACCTTCTTTTCCTCCAAAGATGCATTAGTTGGCATTCATGCCCACTATTCAGAAGAAGAATCAGCTTTGTCAACGTATGAGCGCCTCCCCTTTTGGCTTCAGTCGACCATTGTATGGAATTATTTGCCAGTTTCAAAGGCAGATCCGATAACGCAACTGGCCATTACTGAAGGGTTATCCAATCCCAGATCCTCCAACCCTGAGGCTAACATCTGGCAAGTAATTATTTGGACAGAGAAAACTGAAGTCACTACCATTGGACCGCAGAGCACGGCAAGCTCTATTAGCTGGACCTTCCAGAAGCCTGCACCAATAACCCTAGTTTACGCTGAACCGCATAAGGAAAAACCTGTATGGATGTTCAATGGCAAAGGAAAACGGGTCTTGAATCATTCAGACTTTTCCGTCCCACCCGATTTCGCAAGCGAGCTTGGGGCTCCTATATATTATTCTCATGCGCCCCTAGAGAACATTTCCTCCGCCATCATCTTTTGCAACCAGGGCAATCAATTCTGTAGAGGCATTCTATTTCGATATCGAAATGGCGCATCTCGAGCTGTTGGGCAATGCCGTCTACAATTAGATCGAACAGCAGCGGTGATTGAGCCCGTCAACTTCTATTTCCGAATTGCAATGGCCACATCAGTTTCAACCGAGCCACTATTTCATATTGAGGCTACGTTTCAGCACGACATTCAACACGAAAGCGGTGGATGGAAATGCTGTCCAATGGAAGGATGTGTTTTGTTTTGGTTTACAAGCATAGCCTCGTTTTTGGCTATAAGGCCTAAGCACCATGACGTATAATCATTTTTCTTTCCATAGATGGAGGTAGAACTCAAGCCAGCGTTGCTTATATATAGATTAATAGAAGTATCACCCATCCTCTTCCAATATACACATCTATATGTAGTTGATCTGATGGATACACAGGGTTATGTAAAGAGAATAGGTAAAATGATCTTGATATAATCAGGGCTAACGCTAAGATGCATATATATGATGGGTGCCATATGGTTAGCGATATCTATTCTCTAGCTTTGAACAAATTAATTTCGCTTCTTCAAGCTCTTTCTTATCCTTTTCCGCACGCAAGTTCAGAATCTAATATATTATCATTGATTCAGCATACCAACGTATGGATAACATCAAACTGATTTGACTTGGCCCTCCCATAACACGATCCGCTCTAGATGCTATTCTTCATGGTGAAGGGGAATAATCGTCCGCACCTGCGACGACAACGATGTTGGCACATCCACATCTGACACTAATTCCATGTATTCCATGTGTTGCTTTCTCATTTAGGTAATACTGTAGGTTCGAAGATTCGGAGATATAAGTCCCCATGATGGTCAACTAATCCTTAGCATTGTGGGAAACAGTATTTTCCGTTTCTGAGAGTTGGTTCTTTAATATGTTTGCCATTTTCGATCATGCTTAATGCAAATTGACTGGGTAATCTTGAGTTTTAGCCATTCTTTCTTTAGTTTTGTCGAAGCAATCATTGGTGGTGTAAGTCTATCTTGGTCACAGTTGGAGATGTGTGAATCGAACATGCAGTAGCATCCATCTGTGATTCTCACTCATTCTTTTTTCCATCTGCCAATCCAAAATCTGAATCAAGCTCGGTGCGTAATGTCAATTCCTTCTCGAAAAAGACTGATAAAAATGCGACTGCGCCAAACGCAATGCTAACAAGCCACACACGTTTGAGGGCGTCTGTATAAGCATCTATAATCACCACCCGAGTTGATGGATCAAAAGAATTGACAAATTGGGCAGTGGCATGTTCGTATGCTTGTCCCCGGGTGAATTCGTCTCGAATGCTAGCGTCGAAGAGGGAGCTTAGTTGGTCAAAGCGGTTATTAAATACCGCCGAGGGAACTGAAACTCCCCAGATAGTGCCAAGTGAGCGAATGAAAGCCCATGTGGCGGTGCTAGCAGCAACTTCACTTTCAGGAAGGCCTGCTTGCACAGCCTGGAGCGTGGTAGAGACCATACATCCCATACTGGCTCCTGCTAGTATCTGGAAGACTATCCAAACACCCATGTTTGTGTCCTTTGCGAGAATACTGCAAAGACCCGTTGAAAGCGTGGTGACGGCGGTACAAACAAGATGAATTGGTTTGTATCGTCCTGTTTTGGATACGATTCCTCCCCCAACGGCGGCAAATAAGGGAAAGATGATTTGGAAGGGGAGCAGGTTAATACCAGACTTGGTAGGCGAGTTCCCTAGCACGGACTGAAAGTAGACGGGATAAAAGTAGACAAACCAAAAAGAGATGAGCGATGACATGAATGAGATGCAGAATGCGGCAGATGCAGTCCGGCTTTGGAAGTGGTGGAGTGGCGTGACGGGGTATTTGCAAAAGCGAGTGCATTCCCAGCAAACAAAAATGACCAGACCGACAAAGCCCAGCACCAAAGGAACAACAACTTGAACATCACTCCACAAGTATTGAGTACCTCCGTACGTTAATGCCCACAGAATGGAAAAAGTAGCACCGACAAGGAGTGTGTTGCCCACAATGTCGATGCGTTTTAGTCGATCTAACAAGGACAACTCTTTTTTCCACTTCACCTGTAGGAACAAAATCAGCAAAGCCAGGGCTGCCCCTCCAAGCGGAAGATTGAGGTAGAATATCCACCGCCACGACACATGATCCGTCAGAGCGCCTCCAATGATGGGCCCCGAAGTCGTGCCCAAGCTGACAAAGAGAAATAATAGCCCAATGAAGTTGCCTCGATCTCGCATCGGGACCAAGTCGCAGATGATCATGTCCACCAGCATATTGATGCCTCCAGCTCCGATGCCTTGAACAGCTCGTCCACCTATTAACATATCCATGGAGTTGGCTCCCCCACATAGACCACTGCCAAGGAGGAAGATGACAGTCGAGAGGATCATGACATATCGCCGGCCCCAAAGGTTCGCTAGCTGTCCGTATAGCGGCTGAAACGCAGCACTGTCATGGTCTTGAAGTTAGCTCCCATAAGAAACATATAAGGCTATTCGACCTTCCGACAAGAAGATCATATACTTGCCTAGTCATGAAGTAGACATTGACGACCCAGATAAAGTTTCTACCGCCATTGAGATCGGCAATAATGGTTGGCAGCGACGTAGAAAGAATAGAGCTATCCAGAGCCGATATCAGGCTGGTAAAGCAAAGGCCGCTAAATGCCAGCCAAAACTTGGTAGAATAATGTTTCTTCGGCGGCGGCGGCGGCGGCGGCGGCTCCTGCTGCAGCGATGAAGTGCTCCCTAGCCTGCTGTTGTCTAGCTCCGCGAGCAAGATGGGCTGTTCCGCCTCCCGGGACTTTGGTTTCTCGGGTTCAGGCATCGTTAGAATGTATCCACTACGGGAAATTTCGATTTCAAACAGGTTGAAAGATGCAGGATCAGATAAATTGGAAATGGGACTCATCTCTCTGTGCCCGCCTCTATTCAAGCCCGCTTGGGCGAATCAGGGAATATCGGAGCTCCGATGCCCCACATTCGCCGAAACGGGGTCTCCGACGAATTATGGATACCGGCCGGAGTGCATAAATAATGTTTACTGCCATGTATTAACGAAGCTGGCTTGGCATTATATATTTTATCTAGGTTCGGATGAATTGCGACTGAAGAAGCGAATTAAGAAACAAGGCCACAAAGCGGATAAATCACAAATCAAATTCCAGTCATATTGCTGGCTCGGCCCCCCAAAATAGAGATGATGCTGCTGAGTGAGTCGCCAAGGGAAAAAAGATTCAACAGAACAAAAGATTTTAGAAGAATTAAAGACATGGAGGATATTAAATCGGGTCCTTCTCATTCATACAATGCCATAAGCCAGCAGCGTCATCTCCTAATCTACCAACACTTTTGGGTCTCATTGGCCTCTTCAAGAATTTTCTCTATTTGAGGGTTGATTGCCCCGCCTTCTGCTATCTGGAGACACTGTTTTCGCAGCCTATATACCCAAGACGCAAGGAGTTGGTAATATATAGATCAACTTGATTGATTAATACATCGACGGATGGTGTAGCACCACCTATGCAGGAGGAGCTGGGTGTAATCTTTTGCTTGGCGGTACATACATAGGCGCTAGTTTGACTGAATGATCCCGAACTCCTACAAGTACCGCACTCGTTCTCCTTTTGTTTGACGTGTTGAGGGTTTGGTCGATAGTCAGTGGCTTTGGGTGCAATTTTGAACATCATCGTCATGGCCAGTGGTGATACCTACCTCTGTTAATTTCTAAAGTGATACCCCTGCTAGAGATACTAGAGATACTACCTAGTAGAGATACCAATAGAAAGAACTTGGAAGAACGTGTAAAATGGTACATGCACAGACGGGAGCTACAAACAGGAGACAGGCAAGACGCGGGTTTCGGCGCGATTTCCGAAGTTACTCCGTCACAGACCACCACTCCCTCCAGGTAGCATCAGGTACCTCAGCACCTAACATAAACATCAAATGTTCGACGCGACAAGCTTCCCAGGGGGGCGTTACTCCGCACGTGCAATATGTAATTTAAGATGATGTGCTCTGGCCGTCCCCTCAGGCCATCACGACGGGATCAACATTCTTCGCACATTTTGTTCCTGCATTATATTCGCAATGGATGAAGCCGCAGAGCTTCGGCGGCAGCTGCAAGAAGTGCAACGCCAACGCGAGGAAGAGCGGCGCCAACTCGAGGAGAAAGAGAAACAGCTTCAAGAGAAAGAGAAACAGATTCAAGAGAAAGAGACGCGGATCCAAGAGAATGAGACGCGGATCCAAGAGTTAGAGGATGCCGTACTGCCCGCACTGCCCCAAACTTTGCGCAATTATCTCGAAGTCTCTCACTCGTTCAATCTCTCCATGCACGTAGTGACTTCGCCCTCCCTCACAACGCGGGGAGATGCCACCAATCCAGCCGGTCGCATTTTCCCTCGTCGGATTATCCCCTGGAATGATTTTGCGGCGCGGCAGGAAGAGATCTGGAACGATCTCTCGTTGGGGGATGCCTTTTATTCGCAGCCCATTTTCCCAGCCAAGATTCAGCTGGACTACACGAAAACCCTCGTCAAGCCAATTAGTAGTGAGCTTGGGTTGCGGATTTTCGAGCACGTCATTGTCGAAGCTGCGGTCGAGACTCTGTTTGCGCGCGCAAATGAGGACCCGTTGTTGAAAAGTCGCCTCGGCCTACAGGGAAGCGTCATTTTCGAGAGCCACACGAACCTGGGAGAGGATGGCGAACCTTCAACGCGTAAGGCAAGAGGGAAGGGAAATCGAGCTGATGAGTTTTTGATTTACAGCACCGCGAATGGCGTGCAGACTCCTGCACTCGCCATCGAGTACAAGCCACCACACAAGTTTACCGTGGATCAGATTACTGCAGGTCTTGGTTCGGAGATTTGGCCGGAACGCGACGTCATTAATAAGGACGGTGACGACGATTTCGCCTTTATATCCAGGAGGCTTGCCACTGCTATAATCACCCAACTTTTCTCTTACATGATTGGTAAGGGTCTCCAATACGGCTATGTTTGTACAGGAGAGGCCTTCATTTTTCTCCACATCTCCGATGACCCTTCTACCGTCTACTACTCCATCAGTATTCCAAGTATGGACGTGATGGATGATGACGAGAACAGGCTCCATCGGACGGCTGCCGCGCAAATCTTTGCCTTTGTTCTACAAGCGATTCGTGCCGACCCGCCGCCCGAAGAATGGCACGACAAAGCCGAACTTCTTGGTCTATGGGAGGTTGAATATGACGACATTCTTGCAAAAATTCCAATGTCAGAACGCAAGCGCAAGGAGCCTCCGACTTCTCCTTATAGGCCCCAGCGTTGGAAGGGCTTTAAAAGGTCTCCTATTCGGACTCGGTCTCGCTGTCGAGAACCAGATACTGGTACAGAGCGTCCAGCAGACGAAGATGAGGACCCTCCTTCGCCGACTCCAAATGGCCCTCGCCTCGTTAGAAGCGTAGCTGTAGCAGATAACACTGCCTCGGGCGAAACTGGAGCAGGCAAGCAAGGGCAAGGAGATCAAAATCAAACGACAAAGCCGCATATACGGACTCGGCCTTTTTGCTCCCAGCAATGCCTCCTTGGATTAACACTCGGGAAGCCCATAGATAGGACTTGTCCTAATGCAGACGACCACGGGCAGGTTCATATCAATCGTCTTGAATTCCTACGCCTTGTTCGAGAACAACTTGCTGTTGATCGGGGCCGCGATGCCGACTGCATGCCACTCTATCGATCTGGCTCGCGTGGATCACTGTTCAAGGTGCGGTTGTCATCACACGGTTATACACTCGTTGCCAAAGGCATGGAGAGTCTTGACCAAGCCCACCTGCAGCATGAGAACGAAATATACGACCGTTTGCTTCCACTTCAAGGGAAATACATTCCCGTCTGTGTTGGAAGCATAGATCTTATTCTACCGTACTACTATGATTGTGGCGTTTTTCGGCATTTCATGTTTCTTGGCTGGGCTGGGCGGCCAATTTTCGACTACGCCATTAACCAGATCCACAGTCTCAATGTCGCTGATGCAACTACCAGGATATTCAAAGCGATACACAAATTGCGGGTCCTGCACCGCGATGCTGAGCCTCGCAACATCCTATATGACGAGCAGAGTGGCAACCTCATGGTTGTCGATTTTGAGCGCTCGGTTCATTACAAACGTGAACAACTTGGCGTGAGCAAGAAAGATCGACAGGGTAGAAAGAAACACAGAGAGTTACAGAAACAGAAGAAGCTAGAGAAAGATAGAGAGGAGATGCTAGCGAAGCAAGGGATATCAAGACCATGGCGGAAACGAGAGGTATCGGAAGGTGACTTTGCATCTGAGCTTAAATGGGCCGTATCCGCAGTCTCACACTGCGTTGCAGAATTGGCGAAGAAAGGCTAGTACAAGGTACTCCCCATTTAGACTTGTGGGAGTGGTTATTGAGCATGTCGAGTGGAAGTTGAAAGGTAACCATAGAGATATAATGAGATGTAAGGAAAAGTTTATTATAATTGACCCTAAACGATATGAAGAGAGTAGAGAGAGTAGAGAGACTAGAGAGAGTAGAAGACCTGGATTGATGGGATAAGTTGCAACCAGGGACAGGGAGTCGTGATATGCATAGATGAGAGTCGTCAGGGTGCTTATTAGCGACCGACAGGCCCGAGAACGGTGGGAGATGTCTTCAACCGTAAAATCACAGTGGGATCGTACGTTGTAGAAGAGAGACTTGGTATATCTATTCATCTACTCTACGGATATCCCTCTATATACTATTACCGACGTGCTCGGAGGTGGTTTCCTCCTGCGTTGGAGGAAACCTCGCTCCTGACAGTGCTAAGCTATCAGCACGACCGCGGCGAATGAGACAATACCGTGCTGATCCCCATTGGCAACAGTAGAGATGTGTAAACTCTTATAACCGTTATGGCTACTTCTTTTTGAGAAGAGTGGCATTCAGCCCAAGCCCCTAGTAGGGGAATATGTGCTGCGTGCTTTCTATATTTACAGTGACTTGGAGGGTGCCTCTGTGATGGGTATTCCTCTCGGATAGAGTCGAGAAATATATATTTGCTGTTAAACCCTTGCCTGCCTCTGAAAACTATACAAGGTGCTGTCTCGTCGTGACTTTGGGGCCCTTGGGACAGAAAGAACATACTGCCCGAGCTCCCCATTACAAGCTCACCAAAGTATAGGGATGATGGAGGTGATTAAAAGAATTATGTGAACCACCTTGAGCAAGGCCTTGCACCCCGTTGATAACTAGGACGAGGTGTTACCCAAAATCATGAGAATCATGAGCAGTAGTAGATACAGTATGGGTTGTTAGATATGGTAGCTAGACCGCTGACATGAGATGCTTATTACTATGAGATAGCATCTCTTATTCACATTACTGAGTCATCTGAAATCACAGAAGGCCTTTGTCGAACGTACCCCATCATTTTATTTACCCGAAGTCTTCCTCTCCTTTGCAATCTCGTAAAAGAGACTCCCGTCGTAAAGCTTCCGAACATCTTCCTTCTTCATGCGCCCATCTTCTGGCCAGAGAAGTATGTAAGTTGCAAGCCCTGTGTGAGTTAGCCAATTTGTATCTGTCACATGAAGACGCAGACGGACAGTCAAACAGAGCTCCTCCCCAGCCAAATGGATCTGCCATCACTCTTTGCCCCTTGAGTAGGTCCCATACATCTCGGACAGTGATGTAGTCCTTGTCGTTGGCGTATTTGGAAAACATGTCCTCAAATTTCTGGGGCACAAAGCGTCCTTCGGTGTCATATGTTCCGGTATCGCTTCCATGCTTGGCTTTGTGAATATTCTTAAGATAGATTCGGAAGAAAGGATCGGGAAGGTGTCCGGGGACTGTAGCATAGGAAAAGTGAACGTGGGCGATGAGGACAGACAATATGCAGAGCAAGAAGTTGTATCCCAGTGCGCGGAAGCCTCTATATGTGTCTAGAGGCCAAATAATGCCGTCTTTATCCTGCATCAGAGTCAGAGAGACATAACCCCACGACGAACAGAAAGCCCACTCACCTGATCGAAAAAATCACAATGTTGTTGCAAGACCTGTATAAAATATCACGATGTTCAATACGTGCACTCCAAAGAGAATGAAGAGGATTTAGAATACAAACATACTGTCTGATGTCGGTGCTCTCTGGCCCAATTGCCTGCTTGCGTGCCATCTGGGTGATCGTATGTTGCAGCCAAATTGGCCCTTGGTGTCCCTGGATTTCATTTCTCAATTAACACGGCACTTTGCGTTTTGCTTAGACCCTTTTTTTCAATTTGTAGGAGCTCTTACCAGCATGCGGCAGCCTCACATCTCCTTCCGGTTGGAGGAATGGCTTTCGTTGGACTGTGATTGGCACATCCTGGATATAGCTGGTCACTGAGTCTGAATTGCCCTTGGAATTCGAACCGGTTCCGTTTATCAACGCTGCCTTGTAGTCCATTGTGATGTGCGATATGTGTCGAATGAGAGATTGGTGAGTAGTTGAGAGGGTGAAGAGCCAAAGATCCGTCTTTTGCTGCCTGCGTGATATAGGCAAAAATTGCGTGAACCTTAAACTAATGGGTGATGAACCAAGCATCTACTATGTAATTATATCTGCATAGACACAAAACTATGTGCGACGTGGATGAAATCGCCGCGAATTATGCAATGACGACATTGTGAGTTCATGTTTGGGGTTTGCGGGCATCCCTGGCAAAACTTAAGCTGAAAAATGAGCAGTTGGAAAGAAGGCAATACGAAAGTGATCATCTCGACGTCATACTTTTACGTACTGAACATTCCGCGTCTTACACGAGCCTTTTGCACATTTGTGACCAGTAAATACTGACGATAATAAAATTAACATGTGATTAGAGGTTAAATAAAACCTTGACCAGGTATAGGAATTCTACGCTCTCTAGCATATATTTTTTCACCTCATCAATAAACAAAGTTCAGGGACAGTGCGAAGATTACACTCGAATTGAAGAAATCTTTAATATATTACAAGTTACTTGTTCAAAATTATGAGAAGTCTCTAAGCTACCAAGGCAATGATTTAAGCTACCTGCTTCGTCAAGCTTTCACTAATAAGCCAGAGCTTTTCTGCCACTGCAGTATCTAGTGCTCCAGGCAATACACCCTCACGTGTGAGAACTCCGTCGGCTAAATAATAACCATCCTTGTCTATAATAGGACGTCAGTACGTAATTTCAGTCTCTAGAGCGATTCTGGGAGGAATATCGATCTGTTATGAGGGGGAGCTTACTGGAAAGGCGGCAGTCGAAAGCGGCGATGATTCCGGTCGATGATCCCTCTGCCAACGTCTTGGCCTTGATGGCAGAGTTCAAGTCGCCATTGTCACCAATCCAGCCTGTTTCGTATCAGCATTTCATATCTATTCAGAGATGAAGGAAATAGGATCAGAAAGTACCTAGCGTCTTGAAATCTTCCATCGGCACACTTCTTGTCAGTCCAGTAGACACAATGACTCCAGGGTCAACACTAAAAGAGCGCAAGCCGCGTTGACCAAAGCGTTCTGCCAATCCGACTGCCAAGAGAACATCGCAGGCCTTGGAGTTGCTGTAGGCAGTCCACTTCTCATAGTCCTTGCCATCATTGTACGACAAGTCATCCAGGAATGACAAGTTCGCGCGCGATTGCGCTTCGCTGCTATAAGTCACAATGGTGCCATGCTCTGAAGCGAGGAGCTTTTCCACCAAAAGATTAACAAACAGGAAGTGGCCGAGGTGGTTGACAGCGAATTGCATCTCAATGCCATCCTTGGACTTCTCGTACGATGGCACAGCCATGACACCGGCGGTGCAAATGATTGCATCGAGGACCGTAATCGAGTTGAGAACATCGGCAGCAGCTTTGCAAGTGGCCTCCAATGAGGAAAGATCAAGCACAAGAGGTTGTACAATCGTTTCTTTAGGTATGTCCAATGACTTGATCACCTCTTGCAACTTGTCCGCCGTCCGACTGGCGAGGATAAGCATGGCTGGCTTCTGAGCTACAATTGCTCGAGCCGTATCGGAGCCCAGAGAATTGGGACTCACACCAGTTACAAGAACTACAAGCTTAGCATCACAAACTGTGATAATTTTACAGCGGCACTGATAAAAAGGACTCACTGGCCTTTCCAGTAATGGCATCTTTGAGAGCCTCGGCGGCCTCGTCAGAAGTTGTGTGGAATCCGAATTCCGCCATTATTGTTATTGTTCAGTATGGTCCTTTTTGAACCTATTCTCCTCAATAGTATGAGGCAAAGGATCCTTTTTATAATCAATTTTGAAGCAAGAATGTTGGAGAAGCAAGAATGGACACCTCGAAGCGCTGACGCTATCACCCGCGACAGCGTAATCAACATCAACAACCGCGAAAGGATCCTCAACACAATAACTTCGCATTACTAATTCATCTTTAGATTGATTATTTAGCTTGAAATAAGTTATTCACAACTTCTCAGTCTTGCATAGATATATATTCACCCCTTTGCGCCGCCCACCACCGGGAGCTCTGCCACAGCTCGCCGTCTGGCCCGCCAATAAGCCATTTCCATTTCCGGAGAAACCACTCTTTTGCTTCCCAGCTATGACTATTCCAAGGAGTTCCGTGATCCATGCCGTTCTGATTAGCAGAACCCCAGCATACAAGCCCATCGTGCAGCATTAGATCAAGGCAGAGGTCATCCTCATCCAGCAGAGGAGGGTCGGCCGCCAGGGCAGCCAAAGCACGACGACGAAGAGTGGGGAAAGGCAACGAGTCGATGTAGGGATGATGCGGTATAGTGAACTGTGAAGGAAGCGGGCGCAGACTGGACGGTATATTGCGATCTGTTATAACTGCGGATGTGCCGATATTCTTAGTAGGACTACCGCTGCAGAAAGGGGACAGACTACGTTCATCGAGAAAAAGCCCAAAGTCAAATCCAAGAGAACTAAAGTTGGCGAAGAGGGCTGCGAAGTAAGAGAGTCTTGCGATGCGAAGTGTATTGCGGTAGGGAGAGTAAGAAGCCGCGGGAGACATGGCGAATCCTATGCCAGCCAACAGTGATTCTGCATTGCCTTGATCGCTGCTTTCCAAATTTCCATCAATATTGTTGTTTACGCCCGTCTCAGCTAGTATTAGAGATGATATCAAGTCTACAAAACTGAAGTCACCGTCCTTGGCCAATTGGGCGAGGTGACGTCGCGTAACTTGAGGAAGGGATAAAAACCAGTTTCGAATAAGATGTGGTTTGCCAAGAATCGGTTTACTACTAGGTCGATAGATGTGTATGTCTTTGCGGGCATGTGATATCGGGGCTGAATATATAGACGCCGCGGTCTTGACAGAGAATAGAGAGGAGGAGGATGAAGTAACAGGAGCAATTGAATGAGATAATTTAGTTGTAGACGGTATAGATGCATTCTCCGTCTGGCTGTTCCGCAAATTGTCCGTGTCTGAGCTATGCAGTAAAGCAGAGAAGCCCTCCGCAGAACTGCCCTCTGTGAGCATTGAGTCGCCCATATTGGAGCTGACCAGAGGCGACCTCATCATCTGCGCCTCCAATGAGGTTGAAGGCGGCTCATCTAGCCACATGCTAGGATCATAGTTCCAAGGGTTGTCCAATTGTGATGGGTTAACAGCAGCCGGCATGAAATCTGTCGGCAAAGACGCATAGTGGGAATTTGGAATTGGCGTTTCCAAAGATGCTACTCGAGAGCTGCTAGAAGTAGATACCGGTTCACGTTCATCTCTATGCTCTAAAGAAGCAACCTTGGCCTCTAGCTCTATAAGTCTTTCCCGCTTCCGTTGGCGATATGCCCTCTGAGCCTTGCAATTTTGCATGCGTCGTTCAGCAGATATCGGTTTATTTGGACGCCGCCGTGGTTTCCTTGGTGCAGCCGGCTTGCCAGCGTTGGTTTTGCCGACAGCTACCTGTATGGCTGTATCGTTTGGGCTGGTCATATTGGCTTAGTTGAGGCCCTCATTCCAACCTTGCAAATGTAAGCATTGGACACAGATAGCTGCTAGGGCTTGGTGCACTTGAGATGTAGTGCTGATCACGCTTCTCTCAGATACCAGTGAATACAGATGATAGGCACACAGACAGAAATGAGCGCCAGAGTGATAATCTTTGAAGGTTTGGCCATAGCATACAGCATGTAAAGTTCATTCTTAGATCCGAAGCCAAGGGTGCTTACGAGAAGACAGGAGTGTGCTTACGCTTCAATTGTTAATGTATTGATAAGTACTATGCGCTAGTAACCATGCGCAAACCCTTAATAAAACAGCAGAAACTACTTAAAAAGTACCCAGACTCATCCTCCGGAGTTAAGCATAAGAGCATATCTGCCGTCTATCAAGCAGATGTGCATAATCATTGTGCCAGTTTTTTATTTTCAATCCTCTGAGCTGTCAAATATGTCCAGGATGGTAGGTGTGAAGTACTGATTGACATTTGCGTTTATTAAATGAATGAATGAACAAGAGAAAATGCGCGTCTACTCACTATGCAGCGTATGATTATGCACATACGCACCTGGCTTCCTATATGTAAATGAATCGCTCTTTATACCAACAGCAGACTTGATCCTAGCATCAATATTTAAGCGCTCCATTTTAATATAATGTTCAGCTCCCTGATTACTACTCGATGAATCCCCAAAGTCGAATGACCCATTGCCCAGGGTCGAGGGATGTCATGCTCGTCCGTAAATCTGGTATCTAGAAGCAGGTAGATCACCTCTACATGATCCTCCCTTTCATTTCGTGACCGCTCCATATTGAAGTCCAGATCCATCCTATATGTTTGGCAAATATCTCATGCCAAGTGATCGACGCCGAGACAAAAAAGGGATTCAAGAGTGACCTTGGCCCAAGACGGAAAGCTCAAAATCCCACTCGTCTCAATCCTCTCAGGCCACTCAAGTCTGTGAGAATATACAGTGTTGTTTAATGCGGCACTCGTCGTAGAGTTGATCCAACGTGGGAGAGCTTCGTAGATGAGATACCCTTGTTACCGCTGAAAAGATTGAAACAATCGGCGCGATACGTCACGCCCGAAAGGTCCTCCTCTTGGAGCAACTGCACTCGGCTCCGCAAAAGACGGCGCGCGTTTCTCGTCGAACACTTTCTCCACGCCTTTTTTTAAAAGAAAAGGGAAAAAGGAAGAGATATTTTGTATAAATCGTGCAGAAATTTCGAGAGAGGTCACGGAATCGTATTATAGGCGCCGCCCGACCCAGCATGGAAGAGACCATTGAAACCGCACATCGGTTCAACTTCAAGGGATGCGTGCTCAAGATGGAACCTGGCAGATATGCTGCAGGGTGTCACATTCTGGTACACTAGGGGGAGCCCTTACCGCCCCTCCCAGGCTCGCTCACCGCGATTGGAGGCGAATGCGGAGGCATAGGCAGCCGGATGTGTAATCGTTAAAGGACTGTGATTGGTAGCTTAGACGGATTGCCGAGGAAGAATCGTGTTGAGAATTGGAACTAGAGTCGAGATGAAACTCGAGACGAAAGTTGAAGCTCTGAAGAATGAACTGGCTCTGAAGGGTGTATTGTTCCAAGTGCAAAATCACTATAGTAAAGAGAAAAGCAACAAATGGACAGAGCGGTTCGCCGAGGAGAATTTATAAGTCATCGCATATCCAGGGCAAGATCCGTTGATTAACTCTACGTAAACTCTAAAGAGATGGTGTAATTTAGCGGATGCGATAGGGAAAAGTTAATAAAGGTGTGGAAATGAAGACTACGTGGTGGTGTTTATATATCTGTCCAAGTGTGTTTCAGGTTTCAGCCGCCATGTTCCATGACCGTGAGGCTCTCTCCTGACTATGAAGGAGAACAATCTTCTGCCTAGCATACCATGGAAGGCGCCCTTATTGAAACAAACAAAAGCATATTAATAAAGATTCAAGGTTGCCTCCCTCTCAAACACCTAGGAGGGGCACCTTTGTCAACATCACAGCCGTTACCTACCTTGCTAGATATCTGAAGCAAATGGAAAAACGACCTACTACCCTATTCACCAGAGGAGCAGTCTGCCGGTTTAGACAAAAGTACAAGCTTAAAGCATCGTAAATACCCATTAATTTCTACCAATATGCTTAGCAGACCCCTTGATTATTCGACAAGGATGACTAAACAACGGCATTGACAAAACTGCCGATCAGGTCCGTCTGAGATGCCGTTCCTGACGGAGCTGCAGCGCCGAAGAATAAGTGGAGAATGCCGGCGATGACGGTATCGCATTTTAGCGGGTCGCATCTCAGGCGGTGCTTAGCGGAGATTTGGCTGAGAGATTTGGTGGGGGATGAAGGGATTAGGCAATGGTGGAGGGGACCAGGATAGCGGAGCGAGCAAGTCAGCGTCACATGCCAGAGAAATGGAGCGACAGGGTCCAATCCCTTGAGCTTTTTGTTTTTTTCCTTTTGTCTGTTAAAGCCACTTGCGGAGTTTAGTTAGTGCTAGCAGTAATATGTATTGACGTAGTTACGTGTCCAAGGTGCATCCTGCATACATTAGCGAAAGCGACTGCGACAAGCAGAGACGGACTAGAACACTCAAAGACCAGGCGGCATTTTCCCCAACGGTAGGATTACTATTTCTTGGGATTTGGCCTGATTACGCCATCCTTGTACGACTCCCACATCGCCTGCCGACACGGCCAAACTTGCCTTGATCCTTCAGCTTACAAGTAGGTTTTTTTTTTTTGGTTTTCCTGTACTCTGCGGAGCGGCCGCTCTAGCACCGACTGGCCAATCAATAGAAAACAACCTTACATTTGAGATGCACAGCACGGATTCCGGAGCAAATATCTTGTCGGTCATTCCGGACACACAGAGAGAGGGAATATCTGACAAGCTAAAAACTGTAGAGTGCAATTGAATGTTTGGATGATGACTGGGAAACCAGAGTGACCATGTGCCTGAGGCCCGGAGGACAAAAATGTGGCCTTTACAGGGCCCATCTGCAGGTCACCCGCCCACTGAGCTCAACAAAAACAGCCCCTAATCATGGACCCCTTAGCTAAAAATTAGGTACAGCACATCTGGCGGGTTCTTCTAGGGGAACAAGGAGAGAGAGAAAGAGCAGCAACGTGACCGCTGAACCTGGATTTCTTTTGCCTCTTAGACATAGGACGTGCACTTTCATCAATCCAATTCTCCTTTTCCTGCTCCTACATCAACACCAACGCATCATCGCATCTGCACAAGTCGTCAGCCTCATCGTCATCGTTTCTTTGTTTCTTAGTCTTTTCTCTCCTGCATTGTATCGTGTGCGCCACCCCCGTTTGTTTCTCGGGATCCGGATCGCCCAAACCCCGAGCCAGGCTACTCTAAACTCCGTCGTCCGGCCCTCCGCCAGCCCAAATCCGGCGGCCTTGCGACACACAAACGAGTTGCGTGGCCAGTGTCGAGCCAGTAACGGAAGCAAGACGAACGTTTGTCATACGGGTGCCTGGTTGCTTTTTCTAATAAAAAGCTGTGCGCCGCCCAAAGCCCGCAGTCAGGCATGCTCAAGACACAGACCGTCACTGCGATTCTGCACCGATCGCGAATCAACATCACCTCGTCCTCTTCTCTCCCCGCGACAGCCTCCAAAATGTCCACCACCGAGAATGCGATCCGCGCCCACCCGCCGCGCGATCCTCCCGAGGAGCTGCGGCAACAGAGGCCTCAGCAGGCGACTGGCGCATACTTTCCACTGGGATACAAGGAAGCTGCCTATCAATGGGTATGTTTGGGCTGATTCGTCTGGTCTTGAATCCATTTTACACAATTGCTAACATTCAACTATCCAGTGGTCGAGCGTCACGCCCTCCATGGCCGAGCGTAATGTGCTCAAGCACATCCCCTTCCTCAAAGAGGCCACGACTAGCATGGGCAGCCTCTCCGCCGCCGATCCAGCAGACACTTTCGGTACTAGAATATGGAGGCGGTCTATGGTTCAGCTCTCCGGCAAGAATCGCGCCCTCAACGAATTCTCCGTTGAGAGAGTTGGTGAGGAACCAGAGGAGACACTGGTCATGGTCCACGGCTACGGTGCCGGCCTGGGCTTCTTCTACAAGAACTTTGAGCCCATCTCCCGCATCCCTGGCCTGAAGCTGTACGCTCTCGATATGCTGGGCATGGGCAACTCGTCCAGGCCGTCCTTCAAGATCCACGCAAAGGACAAGGAGGGCAAGGTTATCGAGGCCGAGAATTGGTTCATTGACGCCCTCGAGGAGTGGCGCAAGGCACGAAAGATTGAGCGGTTTACGCTGCTGGGCCACTCTCTGGGTGGTTATCTGGCCGTCTCGTACGCCCTCAAGTACCCTGGCCACCTGAAGAAGCTCATCCTTGCTTCTCCCGTCGGCATTCCAGAAGATCCATACGCTGTCAATGCCGCCCTCCCCGAACCTAACGAGTCTACAATGCAGAATGAGTTTACAGTCGACCAGCAGGCCATAACCAAGAACGGCGCTGCCGTCGCACCAAAACGCCCTTATCCCAACTGGCTCGTCTGGCTCTGGGACGCCAACGTATCACCCTTCAGCATCGTTCGAATGGCCGGCCCTCTCGGCCCGCGATTTGTCTCCGGCTGGACGTCCCGACGGTTCAACCACCTTCCCGCTGAGGAAGCCCAAACCCTCCACGACTACTCATTTTCCATCTTCAAGCAAAAGGGTAGCGGCGAGTACGCTCTGGCGTACATCCTCGCGCCGGGAGCGTTCGCCCGCCGGCCTGTGATTAATCGCATCCAGAATGTTGGACGGCAGCCCATCAAGGGACCGGATGGCCAGACTGTTAGCAAGGAGACTGGCATTCCTGTCGTCTTCATGTACGGAGAGAACGACTGGATGGATGTTGCCGGCGGTCTTGCGGCTGAAGAGAAGCTGAAGCAAGTCAAGGCCAACATCATGCGAACGGGCACAGAGGAAGAGAAGCGCAATGACAACGGAAGCTGCAAAGTTGTCATTATTCCCAAAGCTGGCCACCACCTCTACATAGACAATGCCGAATTCTTCAACAACATTATGAGAAAGGAGATGGAAGATGTCAAAGAGACGGAAAAGTGCAAGCGAGCGGCGGCGTCGTCATAGACATTTTGTGTTTTTGATTTCATTTTTTACTTTCTTCCAAGGGCATTTAGATATCTGCATTAGAGCGAGGGACTTGTTTTTTCAGGATACACGGCGTTGAAGACGACTGGGAAGGACTTATATGGGAAAGATGTTCTGGTCAAGAATACGGAGCTAATGTGTGACGTGCTTTGCTAATTTTTTCAACATGGCATGAGGTTGGATATTCATATATATATATATATATTCTTTTGAAGAGGTGGACAAACAAAGCGGCTTTTACAAGTTTATAGAACAACTTAATAGATGGCTAGCAACCAATGGATGCTACAATCAAGATGAAGACAATGTACAATACGGTGCAACATGTAGACATTTTTAAACATTATCATAAGATCAAATTCAATCGCATACTACTTTCAGTTATGCTTTCATGCTAGAATATCCCGCTTAATCCACCGTAACATCAACCTTGGTCTTGTCTATTTCACCCTCGTCAGCACACATCATCTACAAAGTATCAAAATCCAAAAGCATCACTTACAAAACGCAACGTAATCCCTCAAATCAACAGCCCCCTCAAACGGCTCCTTATAATACCACGCCGCATTCTCAAACTTTTGTCCTAAAACAAAACAAAACACATTAACACCTCCTTACAATAACAAGCATTAGCGCAAACAAACTCACCACCAACATCAATGCTGTAATAGCTCGCGTCCCCCTTCCACGGACAATACGTGCTCAAATCCGTCCCCTGGAAAAACTCCTTCTTAACGCTCTCTGGCGGAAAATACACGTTGCCCTCCGTCTCGCGCCAGGCCGTCGCCTCGGCCACGACGGTGCCGTTGATGCGCGCCGTGGCGTGGCCGGTCTTGGAGACGACGGGCTTGCCCATTTTGCCGAGGGTGTGTCTGAGTAGAGGGCGGAGGAAAGAAATGGTGGGCTATTTTTTTTTTGTATATATAAAGTTGTTAGGTTAGAAGCGTGTTTGATGTTTTGATAATGTCTCCCTTTTGTTCAAAAGCTGGGACTGTCGACTGCATATATATAACGGGTTCGTCTGTCCCCGGTACGGAGTATTTGACTTGGTAGGACGAGGAAGCTAACAAGGCAATTGATTTCTAATAGCACAGTTGTAGCACCTCATCCGCCAACTATTCATTGTCAGCTGCGGGGTCAATTGGTGCTGCTCGCTGCCGTTTCGTCATTCGCCCCTCCAAAGTAAATGCTAGATTCCAAATCAAGTTACTAACGGCTGTTTGATTTCATCACAATCTCAATCTGTACAATGCTCGGGCGCGTTTGAAATACCAATTCATTTTCAATTCGTGTTCTTACATCTACTAATTAAACCATGAAAAGTAAACTCTCTATACCCAGAGTCTCTCGCCATCTTCTCATCTAATCAATCCACCTCTAATGCCCATCGTAATCATCTCTTCCTCAAAAAGGGTATTTCGGTGACCTCGTATTAAATCTCGTCAACGCCATGAGAATGCAACCCCCTGCACCTCTTTTTCAGAAAGTGGTAAAGATAAAAAGAATAAACAAGAATACAAACGCCGCGCTAGAGTCATCGTTCCAAAACACGCCATCTTTACAAGTTAATCAAGTCAATCTCTGAGAAATCCGGCGGGTATCTGCCGTATACCACGCGCACTTTGCTGTCCAGCGCCGTGCCCTCGTTGCTGACCCATATATGTTCGCTATAGTTGCGAGTCCGGCGGACCTCGTCGTCACTTATGCCCACATCATCGCGAGGAAGCCAAACCACAGGCCGGCGCGCACGCAGGGCTGAGTGGAGGAAGGCATGTCGCACCAGCACGTCTCTCTCCTCTGGGGTAAGGTCTTCGATTTCGTCGTGGATTCCTCCGTATAGCGCTTCTCCTATGGCACGCTGGGCTTCGACATCCTTGCTTCGCTGCTTTCGTCGATACTCGGCAGCCTGGGAATTCTGATCCATCATGGCTAGCTTTCGAAGCTGGTTGCCGCCGCCCTTGGCCCATGATCCCACTTGCTTTCCACCTCCCTTGGCCCAGGATCCAACTTTCTTGACTGGATTCTTTATCAGAACCACTCCTCCTTTTCCTTTTCTTGGCTGGATGTCGCTCAGTTCAATATCTTCCCTGCTTTCCATCGAGGTAGATGCCTTTTCTACTGTGCCACCACCCTCCCTTCCATCGGCTTCATCGTCTTCGTTGTCCGAGTCGCCAGATAGCCCAAAGCGGCGGTCCTGAGCCCGCTGGAAGGCTTCGTCGCGCAACACTGCCTCATCTTCAAACGTTATGGGCAGGTATCGGAAAAGAGGGGAAAACGAGATGTTGAGGAGAACTTGGTACAGAATGGTGAGAATCAGCACCACAATCATGACGATACCGTGTGGCGTGCACGTATGCGTGCCCTGGTCATCTACCACAATGAAAAACAGGCCGGCTAGACAAAGTTCCATGACGTAAATGCCCGTAAACGTTTGGTTGATTGCTCGAGGATACAGCACGCCACCGGTGTCGACCTCAAATCGAGTAACGTAAAGCATGGAGTATCTCTGCGCAACCCAGAGCAGTCCAAATGTAATAATGGCAAAGACTGAAATCAGAGGTGCCACAACGCTGTAAATGATGGCAATGCAAGCAAAGTTTGTGTAGACTGGGAAAAAAATTCCCCAGTTTACATCGCTCAGCGTCGTGTTTCGAGACCACTTGCTACGTGCGGTGCTGTCTAACAAACGAGCCAGGATGAACCACACAAACAGGGCCCCAATCTGCAATAGAGTACCGGAGCTGGTAGACATGGCCTGAAGAATCATGTACGAGAAGAAATAGTTGGCAGCCTTGGGCAGATTGGTCGCGAGCAGGTCCAGCACGGCCTTTACCGAATCGAGCTCCGTAATGTTGTCAACCAACTTGTCAATGGAGGCGGCGAAGAACGACGCGATTGAGACAATCAGGAAGACTTGGACGAAGAGGAAGGCGAAATAGAAAATCTGCACAAACTCTGACTTTTGGGCTCCCGTCTTGGCGCCCTTGATCTCAGCAAGGATGTTCAGGATCATTGGGACGAGGAAGAGAAGCAGAGCAAGCACCAGAGCCGGCAAAACACCAGCAACAGCCTTGGCCGCATTCTCAAGTCTGGCATTCTCTCGGAGGAAGGCAAGCCATGATGTCTGCTGGATCAGCTGGTCCAACTGGCCCAAGGCGGCCGTCCAGGCGACGGGAATCGCCCACAAGAAAATCATGGCCAACACAACAAGAGTAACTGCGCCCGTGCGGAGCCATTCCTGCCACCACGAGAGGGCCATGTTGCTCCAAACGACGTCTCGAGGAGAGATTTCGTTCATACGTGGCGCCATCTGTCTCGGGATATGATGAATGATGCTCTGGCAGGCCATGTGGGCAGCCACCTGATGGTTAAACTGAATAAAGGCCGAGTTCATCAAGGGGAACCGATCTGGGTGCTGCTGATCTTCCTCGATTTCCATATTCAGTCGGGCAAGTTCAGCTCGGCACCAGTAAATGGTGTCAACCTTTGTGTTAAATAGTGGAAGGCCAGGCAGCCATGAAACTCCCCAAGGTGACAGTCGATGGGTGGGACGGTCCTTTTTCCTGAGATACTTTGCCCACTCCGCTTGGGTTTCTTCCTCATCTTCTTTGTATTCCTGGTTGAAGTAAACAGCGGGGTAATCGCCCGTCTCTAGAGCTTTTTCGCTCGTAAAAGGAAGACAGCCTTTGATATTCTGCCACAGCGTCCTTCCTTCTGATCCCTGCTTGCCTATGTAGTCGTCTCCCTCGGTTTGCTGAGGGACGGGAGAAGCATAACCACCGGCAGGCGTCTTCCAAAATTGCCAAAATTTGGGCTCCTCCATATTATACATTTCATTGATGTTTTCGAGTTTTCGAACCGTATTTCCTTCCACCGTTGTCGGTCCATTCTGGTTGATAGCCTTGGTAGAGCTGGCTGAGGCCTGGGATGCTCCTCGCGAGTGGGTATGCGTCCGCTGGGCTTCAAAGGACTTAAAGTCGCGGTTTGAAGGAGTGGCATCCTCTTCTGGGATGGTTTGTTTGCGTGTAATAGCTATGAACCCGTTGTTTGTCCCAAATTCGTCCATCTGGTCACCAGCCTTGTTGAAAGCTCCCTTGATATTCTTCAGTACTGCCACGCTGCTGCCATCAGATGCGTGGGACTGGCGGTCGTCGTCGTCAGAATCCGAGGAGGATTCGTCAGATTCCTCCTGGACATTTTTGAGCTTGTGAAGTTTTCTTTTGTGCATATCCTCGATGCGCGACTCTCGAACGCCCTCGGCGACTGTATGTGGAACGTGGTGCTGCTTGCCATCATTGGTCCCTTCGCCACTATTGGCCATTCGTTTGGCCTCGGCATCTTCCTCGGCTTGGCGAGTGACCTTTTCCTTCCTCGACAGCGCCTTGCGCTGCTTCTTTTCCTCAGCGTCTCTCTTCTTAAGCTGCGCTCTTTTGGCAGCCCGGATCAATTCCGTCTCAGCGGCCTCAAGTTTGGCGTGAATGCTGTTTCGGAGATTGACTTTATCGAGGAGACTTGTCAAATCACGATTGATCCAGATATTCCGAATGCCACCAGGGAAGACATCAAACAAGCCAGACAGCGCTTCCTCGCTAAGCCATTTAGAGGGAATAGAATTGACAAGCACCGTAGTGGCAGAGGCCCGTAGTCGATGCTCTGCGCTGGTCAGATAGTCTTGACGAACTTTGATGTATGCGCGCATTTCGAAGAAGAAGACTGTACAGACCCAGATGACTACAAGAATCGCCATCACCAGGTGGGCAGCATAGCGGCTGGTTTCCGTTGCCTTGACATTACCCCAAGCCAGAGTGTCCAGGCCTGTTGGCACGAAGCTGGGATCAGTGCTGTTCTTACTCGAGCTCGAATCAGTGCTGTTGGTGCGAAAATCAAGATTTTTACCGCGACCGCCAACATAGTTGATGGGAATCAAGATTGGCATCACGACGGCGCAGATGGGTATGAAGATGATGAGGAGGGTTTTCAGGTATCGAAGAAAGAAGTAAGCGTCCAGCCCGCACTTGTTGATGACTTCTCGGTCACTGTACATGATCAAGGCCCTGATCATGGTGAAGAAGTTGTTTGGCGGGGATTCGGTCCGTTCGCGCTCGGGGACAAGATACGTCTTTGGTTTGCTACGAGAAGCCATCATTAGCATCAAAGTAGAGACATGGTCGTAAGACAGCAGCATGGTTACTTACAACACCCTTGCCAGTTTGTTCCTCAAAGTAACAAAAATCAAAAGCTGAACGAGGAAAATGATGACGGAGACCAAGATGGCTGTCAAGAAGCTCACAATGCCGATGCCTGCGCTCTTTTGGCCATCTCCTGCCGCCTGTGTATCTCGCCGTGCCAGAGAGGCAACCGTCGATAGCACCATATTGCGCCATGAGTGGTCGCCCCCCAACGAAGTCGACCCCATGGCTAAAGGGCCACAGAAGGGAAAAAAAATAACGAGATGCGCAGCCGTGAGAAGAAATTGAGGTGGTTGCGCAAAGTGGAAAGGATAATTAGGAGATTAGCTATAGGCGATAAGAGGAAGCGGCTCGTAACATCTGTTTAGAGATATGGATATCGTCGTGGTTGGGTTTTGTAGGGGGTTCGGTGGTTGATAGCGCCCCTCTGGGGGCTTCGAGGAATATGCGCCTCAAGGAGGTTGAATGGAGGCAATGGCAACGCGCTCGCGATCAAAGGGGAGAGGGATGGCTAAAAGAAAAAGGAGAAGGCGAGATCGGCTGCGTTTGCTAGTTGTCTCAATGAAGCGATGGGCAAGCGGTGGAGGGAGCAACCCATTTGGTGGAGAAGGGTTTTTTTTGAACGAGCTTGGACACGGCCGATTTTACAGCACTTGGGCTACCTCTAACCCTGTCACAAGACGGTAGCAGTACAAGTAGTAGCACTTGTAGCACCTTATTTACGACAATGCATGCATGTATGACAGCTTCTATCCATTAACTTAGTTGTTCAGCAAGCACCACAATCAAAATGTGGCCCCTTTGGGTCCTTGTTTTCTCGGGACGTCATGCGTGGCCGTGATTGGGCGACCGCCAAGCGCGCACATCGTCGCCTTTGAAAACAGGGCCCTTTGAGCATCAGTGACATCAGAGGCGAAACAATGGCCCTGTCGCTAGCAGCGGGTGTGGCATGGATCAGCGCGGGTACAGGCGCCAATTGCCAGCCTCAGTGAGCACTCTGATTCTCACAGGCGGCTTTTCATTGGAACAGCTGCGCCGCCGGCTTGCTTCATCTGCTGCGCCCCACTCCCTCTTCAGTGGTTCAGGGCCGCTGGCATTGGTTTCTCCCAGCGTTGGATGCAGGGCAAAGACAGGCGCCCGGTTCTCGTTTCTCTTGTTTTGTACAGCAGCCTTGCCCCGTCGGCTGAGCGAGGCTGTTGGCGGCAAACAGATTACGCGTGTTGTCAACCAGCACAGCAAAGACCGCTGTAAGCATGTCAAAGATACGGGCCAGCTGCTCAACAAAAAAAAAGTCAGCACTCGATAAAAGGGGCTGGTAAGCAAAACGGCGGTATGAGTTTCAGCAAGGTTGGCCACAAGTCAAGTGGGCTCAACTCACTGGTCTGCGCTTGGCGTGGCTACATGGAGCAGGTACTCCGGGGTAACACAAGCACAAGAGACAAACTGCGCCATTGACTTTCTTCATTGACTCTTCGTTGACGTATTAGCACAGCTCAGCATGCGCTAGCGCCCCGCAAGCACTATACTTTGCGCTGTGTCTTCTGTACGGAGCACTGCAGATACATGCTGGATTTCCTGCTTGTGGCAATTGTGGCTGCTCGACTCTCTCCAATAGAGATGCAGTGCTACCCGAACTGAGCATCTGCCAGTTTTTTTTTCAGTTGAATTTTGGAGTCGATCTGTACCAATATAATAGACTTACGTAGGAGCGTGATACTCTTGTACTGCAGTGGGAGACCCAGGAAGCCTCCAATGTCTCAAGCGGCATACATAACGGGGCTGGATTGGCTGGGGCCTATCAAAGCCGTCCTCATTCGTCATGAGGTGGAAAATCGCAGATTCTCATCTCGATCTTCAAATGACTTATTTTATCTCTCTTCCCAGATGTGACATACATTTGGAATCATATTGAAGGAAGATCCTGATGTTGGACACCTTTATTAAGATGATGGCGCAGATCTGCCCTTTATTGAGCCTACAACCCATGAGGTTACATGTATTGATGAGCAAAGCTGTGTTTTTCGGATTAAGAAGAAAATACAGCACCTATTTGCCGCGGATCTATCCACCCAAGATAGACTACTCTTAGCTAATGCATCTACCAGAAGCTTGGCCGCCGATCGCTGTGGTTGAATGAATGGCCTATACTGGATCTCGAGGGCCTCTTATCCATCTGCCGCTAACAGCTCTTATAAAACGTGTGTGGCTACATTCGTGATGCCCCTCAATCTAGTTTGATTTATAAAGATTCGCTATGGCTGACAATAGGTGTTTGATATCGGAGCCTACTGAAGAACTAGATGGTGAAATATCCACTGGCAGCAAGCATTGTCTCGATGCTTTGACAAGAACCGCGGTGAAAGAACATCTCAGGCTACCAGATGCCTACGTTTCAAAGCCACACGCAGCAAAGACATTCTTAATGCTATTGTGCATTATCTCGCTTAGCTTCGCACCCCATGAAGCGCAGTTGAATAGAAAGAGGTTATGGAGATTATCAGAGCTTTGTGGGTGTACTACCCTACAGTCAAGAAATCAACCTCTTCGAGGAAACAACCACTGTTGATGATTAGCTATCCGACATACCATGAACGCTTGACTTGTTCTTGAAGTACTGGTATGCCACTGCAGAAACTGGAAACAATTCATCAGGCAAATGTATTCGCATTGCTCGTCAGAAAACCACATCTCATCGCCAGTCTTATTTACAGATAACGAGATGCACATCGCGGGTATACCTATATTAAAAAGTATAATCTGTCGCAAAACTCCCGACATACGCCTCCCCCCATTAATTGGATATTGGTAACCCAAAGAGTATCAAAATTCATCTTTGCAGGCACGATTGGATAGGCGCAACTCCCGATTTCGCCAAAATCATGAAAACACAAGACATCTTTCCTTTGCGCCAAAACACCATAAAGGATTATTGCTGGCTGTAGCCAGCAACTCGACGTTCCTTGTGGGAAATTCCGTCCAACGCCAGATCTGGAAAAAAAAATTTAACTGGATAATCACCCGTTTGCAATAGCTGTTCCTGCACTCTACAATTAATATCCTGCAAGCAAACTTGTATGGGTCTTCACAATTGTTTGTGGAACCATGTGAAAAGGGGGGAATCTTACATGCTTCCTCCGCGTCCCGATTAGCATAACAAGCAGTCTAGACAGCAACAACAAGCTGTACCAAGAGCTAGACCCCCAAGAAGACCGGTGGTAGTTCCACCGCTGGGCCGGCCTTGATGGTAAGGCTGTCCGGCTCCTCCGTAATAACCTTGAGGAGGATATTGACCTTGATATTGGCCTTGGGGATACTGGCCTTGGGGATATTGGCCTTGGGGATACTGGCCTTGCGGGTATTGACCATAGCCTTGTCCAGGTGGGTATTGACCTTGCTGTTGGTTATAATAGCCCATTTGCGGTCCTGGTTGATAGTATGCTTGCTGGCCTTGCGGACCCTGAAGACCTTGTTGATAGTAACTTGACTGGCCCTGTTCGTAGCCTCCATTACCCCCATACGTTGGCTGCGGCGCCTGGGGTTGCTCTCCGTAAGCTGGAGGGTGATCGCCTCTGTTGGTATTCTTTGCGGCCATGGTTGTAACTGTCTAGATGCTACTGGGTGTATCGCCGGAAACAACGGAAGAAAACCAGACAAGTGAAATGGGGACCAGAGACAACGATCAAGGCAGTGGTCAAGAGAAAGGCAACGAAGAGACAGCGAGGGAGGTTTTAAAAGAAGCCAAGCCCGGTCATCGCGTGATCGAAACCTTCCGCAGTTTCTCGGCCTTGGGGCGAACTTAACACTCTCATACACCGCCCGCTTTGGTGGGCATTACGCACGCAAGTCATCTGGGCGCCACACTTGATTACGACAAAACCTTCGGGCATTCGGCGGGAACGGAGGGTCAACATCCGGAGCATGGCGTTTCATTAGTCTTGTCCAAGACGGAAAACCAAACACGATTAGTTTCGCATTCAACAAGTAGCGCCATGCACTTGGAATTCTCGGCGCCACAAGCTTGAGTCTCTCCGCCGGATATAACGGGCACCGATTGCCTACCCGGGAGCACGATGATAAGATAGAGATCACGTGATTAATTCACAGCCACATGTGGCTCCTCCACCAGAAATTGCAAACCGCACCAAAAGTTGAGAAATTCGTTGGATTGTTTCGACGAGAAACCCCACGCTCACAATCAGCCCCTTGTAGAATCGCTCCAGCGACGCGGTGCACGTCGAATATACGGCTGGACGAATTTTTTTGAATCAAGGAATCGGGTGCTCCATACCAGGCAGTCATCATGGCTACCACAGCGCCGCCCAAGGCCAAGTGAGTGGCCACCAAGGTTTCGAACTTCTCTCGCAAAGCCTCGCTAACCCCACCACTGCAAAAAAAGGCACGACTGGGCCGACGACGACGACATCGAAGAGACCTCGTCCGACCTCCCCCCTCCCCAGACCATCTCTAATAAAGATGGTACCAAGACGATCATCACCTTCCGATACAACGATCAGGGCCAGAAAGTAAAGACGACCCGCCGGATTCGCTATGTCACCCAGACCGAGACAGTCAACCCCCGCGTCGCCAACCGGAAAACGTGGCCCAAGTTCGGTCTGAGCGCCAAAGACCCCCCGGGACCTGCCCCCGATACCACCTCCGTCGGTGAGAACATCATCTTCCGACCAAGCGTCTCCTGGCGCAAGGATGCCAAGGAGGAGGGCGCCGACGCGAACGCCCAGGCCATGAAGGACAAGCTCAAGGACAAAAAGGTCAAGTGCCGTATCTGCAATGGCGAGCACTTCACAGCCAGATGTCCCTACAAGGACACCATGGCGCCTGTTGGAGAAACGAGCGGCGCGGATGCGCCCGCCGGTATGGCAGACGATGTGTCGGCTGCCGCCGGTGCTGCCGGGTCTGGAAAGAAGGGTTCATACGTGCCGCCTGCTCTGCGTGGCGACCGTGGAGCCGGAGAGCGCATGGGCGGATCAAAATTCGGCGAGAGAGACGACTTTGCGACACTGCGTGTCACCAACGTATGTTTGCCGCTTCAATTGCCCTTTCATAGATGTGATTTGATAACGGCTGCTGATTCTTTCACAAACAGGTCTCAGAGATGGCAGAGGAGTCAGAGCTGCGCGATATGTTCGAGCGGTTCGGTCGTGTCACCAGAGTCTTCCTTGCCAAGGACCGGGAAACTGGTATGGCCAAGGGCTTTGCCTTCATCAGCTTCGCAGATCACAGCGATGCCGTCACGGCATGCAACAAGATGGACGGATTTGGTTTCAAGCATCTTATTCTCAGGGTGGAGTTTGCCAAGAAGGCTCAGTAAAAACAAAAGCCTTGTTTTCTCTTCTTGTAGGATGGTTAGGGAGATATGGTAATGCATTTGCTATGACTATTTGCTGAATAGCTGAAAATTGTCCTCTTCTTGCATGTCTGTCTGAACAGTGTCTTTTTGCAGGTGCTATGTTTGTATGCATGCCTCTGTGTGAATTGATTGTAATAATGTTATTGTAGACTATGGCGCGGACTCTGATTCGTGTACGGACAACTACCGAAGGAGTTCCAAGTATGTCTGCAAAGCATGAATCGGCTGTATGTGCGTGGCGCATGCAGATAATTGATCAGTTGACCTCTCTGTTGACAGTGGCTGGCTACAGGTCGCATTCGAACGAATGGCGTCAATGTATGTACAGAGTACGAGGATGGTTCGTATTGGTTTCCTCAACTAGCCCCCCATATCTGGAAGAATTACGAGGTATCAAGGGGCGTAAAACCCAAATAGGTAGGCAGAGCTCACCGATACAGATAACAAGCTTCTTTTACCTTTAAACAATGACAAGAACTAGCGGGCGTGGCTTATTCAGCATCTGTCTCGCGTTGCTCCAAGCCTCTCTCCAATGGCAGCAAGTTTTAAATCTCGCTTGTGTGGTGAGAAACCCTCTGGAGTAGTGGGGGCAATTCTATCTGTTGGGCAGATGTGGGGGCGTCAAAGCCAATCGAGCAGCGTATCGCGGGCCAGGATCTCGACTTTCACATGTCTGCCACCCTCTGGTCCTAATTTTTTTTAGCAGCATTCGTCATTTTGCTGGAGAAAGTGGGCTGTGGTTCTCTGTCTCTTGTTCTGCCGGTGCTGTGCTTGGCAGAGCATGGGAATCACGTTGTTGCATTCCTCACGGAACCGTACGATGTTATTCAGAAGCATTAGGCACAGGTGAATGCATTGACAGGCACTTTCAAGCATCTTGACTGCAGTGCCTTAGCACCTTCAAACAGGACAAGTTTACTCTCCTTCAGGTTGCTGGAGTAATTAGTTCGGAGCACTACCCCCCAGCCCTTAGGCTCGTACAGGTGCTAATGTGCCTGCTTTAGCCGACGGTAACGTTTGTGTTAGGGGGTGCTAGTGCTACCAACGACTCTAGTGGGCTCTGCACCCCCGCTATTTACATCAAGTTGGCAGCGGACCTTAGTGTTAAGCTGTCCCTCCACACTGGCATGTGCTCGGTAGCAACGGCGCCCCCTTCCCAGACCAGAGCTGGTCACAGGTCACAAGACATTCAGAAGCCTTTCTTACGTCCTCCGCCGCCTTCTTTCCTTTCTGTTTATTGTATCAGCATCGCAAGAAAAAAACGGCATTCAACAACGCCGTTTGCTGGCTCTGCGTCGACAAGCGTCAACCGCGTGTCGTATCTACATCCGCTGACATCTGTGGATGGATGAGATATTAACAGGGCCTCGAATTGAACACCTTTTCGCGCTCAAGATTAGCCCGAAGATCAGCTCGCTTCTAGACTGCGGATTGGCGGCTCCGCCCTGCAACCAAAAGGAACCAGAAAGGGCCCTGCAGCGGTTTCTCAACAAACTGTCCTGCCACCCGTGATTGGGCATTTCCGTGTTCATGCAGAGAGGGTCAGCTAAATAGCCCGCAAGCTCGCAATTCATCTCGCTCTTCTGTTCCCTCACACTCTTTGCTTCTTTCTGTCCTTCAACCTCCTTTGTCGATTGGGCCCACCCGGACGATTTTCAACTCCGTCCACCATGAGCACGGCCGCCGACGTCTTGGCTGGAGGTGCTGAGCTGCGGCACCGGCAGGGCCATGATGGTTCGCCGGACGCAGATGGTAGCATCGACCCCGGTCGTGCGGTGCCAATGGAGCCACTGACGGCTGACCATGCTGCCCAGGATGGTGGCATTAGCAAGCCCAAGAAGACGTTTGGCCGTACACCAGATGGTACAGGTGAGTGATGCAGCCAAGTCACCCCCCCCAGACGTGAAGCTGATCGGTGCCTTTTGATCGGTACAGTATTCGTCGTGCCAACTACGCATGACATGGTTTCACAGCTGCTTGATCCGCGACAGCCCAAGAACCTTTCGGACGCTGTTGTATTAGCCATTCTGGCGTTGCATATTCTGGCGGCGTACTTCCTTCCGACTGGCTACAAACGCCCCGTTTTTGCAGCTCTTTTCCTATTTTGGAGAGCCTGTTATAACGTTGGCATCGGCATCTTGCTACACATACAATCACATCATCGACGCTTAATCACCTGGGCGCAACGATGGAGGCTATTTGAGCATCCGAGCACGGGCAACAATCCCCGCCCGTGGTTGTATAATTTACTCAAGCGGGAGCTTGAGGCCAAGATCCCCGAAGACTATGAGTTTGAAAAGGCTCCCGTCGAGTACAACACCTGGCTCGTCTTCCGGAGAGTCGTTGACTTGATCTTGATGTGTGATTTCGTGTCCTACTGTTTGTTCGCCATTGTCTGCGGTCATACCCCAAAGGGCGAGAACGTGCTCATTGGCAGCTCGCGATGGCTTCTCGGCATCACACTCGTCGGATTCAACCTCTGGGTTAAGCTGGATGCCCACCGTGTGGTCAAGGACTTTGCCTGGTACTGGGGAGATTTCTTCTACCTCATCGATCAGGACCTTACGTTCGACGGTGTGTTTGAAATGGCTCCCCACCCCATGTATTCGATTGGCTACGCTGGCTACTACGGCATCTCGATGATGGCCGCTAGCTACGAGGTGCTCTTCATCTCCATCCTCGCCCACCTTGCCCAGTTCGCCTTTCTTGTGACTGTGGAAAATCCTCACATTGACAAGATTTACAACCCTCCTGCCCCGAGAGAGAAGATTGTGAGTCAGAGTCCGGTCGATTCCACCGTGTCTTTTGATCTTTCCACGGAGAATACATACATGCGCTCCGCTTCCATATCTCAAAAGGAGATGCCGGCGCCTGTGCACAATCTCGTTGGCCTTAACAACATGGATCTGTTCCGAGTGCCCGACTGCGCTGTCGTCATTCTCCCAATGTATTTGGCAGCCCTCACCTTTGCGACGCCAACAACGTACACGTGGAAGGCCATCTTCGCCGCTCACGCACTCGTATGGCGGCTGTGGTATCATGCTGGCCTTGGCTTCGTGTTGGATCGACAATCCAAATCAAAGATGTGGACTCGTCACTTTCTCAAATATGGCGAGAGCGCCGGCGAAGCTTGGCGCCAGTGGAAAGGAATGTACCACATCAGCATGATCATGTGCAACACGTCTTTCATCGCGGCGTGCTGGAAGATGTACAACCCGCCCGCGGACTGGGGCTACGGCCTGGTCCTCTTCAAGCACGTACTGGGGGCTGGATTGATCGCTTTACAGCTTTGGACAGCTTTCAGTGTGTATGATTCGCTCGGCGAGTTCGGCTGGTTCTGCGGCGACTTCTTCTTTGACCACGAGGCTAAGCTTACATACACATCTATCTACCGGTTCCTCAACAACCCCGAAAGAGTGTTTGGCACTGCGGGCATCTGGGGCGCTGCTCTTATTACCTGGAGTCGAGCCATTTTTATCATTGCCCTGGTTACGCAGATTCTCAACGTCATGGTCATCGCGTTAGTCGAACGACCTCACATGCAGAAGATTTACGGAAGAAGCATGCGACAAGAGGCAGGCCTCACCAAGTTCATTAAGCGGTCATTACCACCTCCAGTCAAAGTATGGCAGGAGAGTGTTGACAAGGTCCTTGATGAGACATCGCATTTCGTCGAAGAATTCTTGGACAGTGCCCGCCCCAAGTTCACTTCTGGCGTCAAGACCATTGTCCGAGACACGTCTGCTCTCTTCAATGTGGCACCTGCTCGCCTCACAATCACTAGAATCGCCCCTGACCTGGCAGGTTTGGACCCGAAACAGTATTCGCTTGTCATTGAGGGAACGCAAACCGTTCAATCGGCCATTGATGAGAGGGCTACTGGCAAAGAGAGTTTTTCGGGACGATTCCCCAAGCTGATTAAGACCAAGACTTTTGAATATGGTGCCCCTCTACGAGTCAAGTGGCGAGCTCCCGCAAACCACAGCAAGGAGGACTGGATTGGCCTCTACATGGTAACGGACAATCGCTTGCGGGAGACAACCGAGGTTTCTTCCCTAGGAAGATGGACACCTACATGCACTGGCGCCTATGATGCTTCGATGGCAAATACCAGCATTACTGTCAAGGAACACCTCGTGGCTAAAGCTGATCCCTCAGATCCTGATATGATGGAAGGCGAAGTGGTTTTCCAGGGAGACAAGCTGTGGTGGACGCAAGGTGTCTTTGAGTTTAGATACCACCACGATGGACGCCACACGGTCATGAGCATCTCGGAGCCCTTTGAAATTCGCATCAGTAAATTCGCTGAGGAAGATGTTGATGTCGATGTTGGCACCAAGAGTGTGTACGCCCAAGCTGTCGAATCGGCTCTTCTACCAATCATTCGAAACTGCCTGGATCGCGATGATGATATTGCACCAAGCACCGTGGATGAAAGCTTCGGCAGCCATGTAGAGCGAGACGGTAAATACGCCAAGAGAATCGTCTACGCGATCCGAGAGATGTTTGGTGTTGAGTTTGCCCCGGCTGTCGTCCTTGCGGATCGGAGCGTGAGGAAACTGGCATGGAGAATATGCAATGCCAAGGAGGTTTTGGTAAGTCTCGTCACTTGCCCTTGATGATTTCGTCTACAGCCAGAACGAACTAACAGGGTATTTTTTTCTAGGCACCTTACAGCATGTCACACTCGAAGGGAACTACAACGCCAGCAAACCAAGAAATGCCCGTGAAAATTTGATGAATATCTTGAATGTGCAGGACAACTTGATGATGGGATATAGATGATTGGCGCAAGAGGAAAAGACTTAAGACTTATGATACCAAGGGAGGCGTCAGGATATGAGAAAAAGATGGGAGATATAGCTCAATACAAAACAGTCAAATTCATAAAGTAGCTTCAATGAGTGAATCAAGATGTACATGGGGCATGTTTGTCATGGCAGCTACCAGGCTTGGGGCGTTTGATAGGAGCTGGGAGCTAGTTGGTGAGGATTGGTGGGAATTATTGCACGACATCTACAGAGTACTTGGTAAGGAGTATCAATACGATGCTTCCAGCTGTCACCGCTCCCCCACAGACTTGTGCCTTGCATGAGAGGACGGCTATTCGGGTGCCTCCCGCTGAGGCGCCGAGTCCAACAAGATGTCTTGGTGGGGGTCAGTGGATGGATGAGCTGTCTTGTGCGACGATTTGCGAGTAGCTGAAGGTTTTGAGATTGATGCACAGCAAGTTATGTTGACACGGATGAGAACTGAAGGCACTGGAGTTTAGAAGTCGATACACAAGTTTTCAATTGAGAGCAACATGTCCTTCTTTTCATCTCTGCCTAGTGCTTGAATTACCATGAGGTAAAAGCACAGTCTCAAATGGGCACCTGGTAGGTCAAGCCGTGCATGCATGCTTAGGATCGCTTACACGAGATCCGGGACAGGCGGCGCGCTGGAGCGCTAGAAAGTAGCGCTGAGGGACAGGGCCGAATGGAGTGCGGGATGGCGGGAACCGGCGGTGACGGACGGGGTTTTGGGGGGAAATACGGGATTGGATTTTTTTGGGTTTGAGCTATGTAAGGTGTCTGTATGATGACGAGGAATAGGAGGTATTATTCCGTCTTGGCTTTTGGCTTGAGTTTGCTTTGTTGGATGGGTGATGTGTTTGTTTGGAGAGATGGAGTATGTACTAATACTCAGGTCTTGGTACCCTCTGGGGGACAACATGGAGAAATACTACATGCAGCAAGGGCATGTTGTGAATTGTTTCGGTGAATCCGTGAACCAATGGGTGAAATCGAACGTTTTGTCGATGCTGGCAAAGCTACGTGCAGCCCCGAAGCTGACGGCGGATTCTCCCCGTCTGTCGCCATCAGAGCCCCGGATCGAATCGATTTCGTCTGCTTGGCGGTCCACATTCTCCGCATGGATTGGGCTTCCATCTGTTGACATCGAGGCCATTGGCATATTAGCATACTAAGCTTGCCAAGCTTGCCTTAGGAAGGGGGCGTTAGTTATGTCGTAAAACTTGGCCCAGCTTGAAGCGGCCCGGCTGAAGGTGTTACGTAGCATGCCTGCCAATGCGAGCCGTATCGTATCAAAAGTAGCTGATGTTTCATTCCGTGACTGGTGTGTGTGTGTGTCTGGGCAAGGCAAAGACCAGATGGATGCAAGGAAAAGCAGCTGCATTGCCTCGCCTTGAATCACAGAGACAGACAGACAGAGAAAATGCTCCCCATCTTGCCAAAGGAACAACCCCCAGCTCCAGCC
>PXNZ01000414.1:0-10993 GCA_003012085.1 Trichoderma brevicompactum | reverse complement strand
GAAAAAATTAAGATATTAAGAGGTTGAAGAATATAAGAGCTATATAGTGGTAGAAATAGTAAATAAATATTATTTTTAAAGTATTTATAAAGGAAATTATTAGTGTAGTAGCTGCTGTGACTATTAATAATAAGTAATCGCTTTAATGGCGGCTTGGGTTAAGTTTAAGGAATAAAAATCTCTTGCAGCTATAAGATAGTAATCTTATTACTAGTCCAGCCCTTCTTTAATGCTGTAAACGCCTAGTTATCTAGGAATTTAATTTCCTTAGGGAACCACTACTGCTAGACTGTTAGGCCTTTAAAAATAACTAATAGTGGAAGGATCTGGCCTGTAGCTAAGATATACTTAATAATTAAAGTCTAATATTGCAATCTAAGCTGCTTTTTTATAATTGCTTTCTTCTTGGCTTGCCTAAGTACTAGCCTATTACTGCCACAGCCTTCTAGGATACTAGTCTTATCTATATTATAGTGGTGCTTGCTAAGGATGGCCTTAATCTCTAGCATCTTGAAATACTAAAAGAAATCCTTAATTATATTAACCTTTACTTTATTCAAATAGCAGGAATTAATTAGCTTGCCTTTAATAGTCTTAACTTTAAGATTTTATTATAGAAAACCTTTAATTTATTATTTCTTAAGTAGTTTATAGTCACCGCTAGTATTAATAATCCTTGTAGTAAATTCTCTAACCTGTTAATGTATTAGGGGAAGTCTTAGGTTGCTTTAGACTAGAATTTATTAAATGAGATAACTTTCCTGCTGTTTAGAAAGATATTGAAGATATTTATTTATATTAGACCTTGACTGGCTATTGTTTAAATGCTTTTGTAGCGTTATGCGGGGAATTCCCTAGTGTTGCGCAGCCTTTTGTTATAATATGCTGTTATTGATATTGTTAATTGCAGAAGAAATAGCAGATTTAATAGATTCAGTCATTGCCGTCAAGAAAATTCAATCAGAATTAAAATTGATGAAGATTTGGATGAGATATTGCAATTGCAATAATCTAGAATTGTTGGTGTTGAGGGGAAAAGGCGGTGGCCTGTTAGTGTGTGTGGCCCTTTAGTGTGTGGTCTGACTTATGGTACCTACAGGGAATTGACAGCATGGCCAGGTATCTCTCTGTTTATGCTTGTACCCAACAGCGTTATTCGAGCCCTAGCTCAGATATAAATCCCTACCTAATGGATATCGGCCATCACTTGTCTTAAAAATAGCCGCCTTTTGCTAGCTCCATCAATACGAACTCACCTGCTGCGAAATTCCAGATGTTGGAGAAAGGTGACTGGATAACAAAGCACGAGCTACAAGTAGACTTGTCGTAGAGGTAAAGCGGGTGTGTAAGGGATCAGTGCACAAGCCGGGCTCCCACCGCCACGTCAAGGTCACATGCCATCAATCAAAGCGCGGGTTCACCAAGCCGCGCAAACAAATACACATACTAAATCTCGCTGTGTAAATTTATTAGGATGAAGTATTATAAAGGCTGTAAGCAAGACTCTAGCATGCGACATCTTTAATTGCCTGTCTTAATCGCGCGCTGCCTTCTCTGGAGTCTGCGGCAGTTTAGCCGATAGATCATGTCATGTGTAGTGCCTGCTGCCATATTAGTATATATATTAAGCTAGTACTAACTTTACACCTTCAGGCGTGGTGCATTCAATCAAAAGAAGTAAACGAGAGAACGACAACCACTTTTTTTCAAGGCGTCCTAGGTTCGAAACCTTGTAAAGTATTTTATAATATTATTGGTTTTTTTATACTGTTTTGTAAGGAAATAGAACCGTTATATTTAGTATATAGATATAAATTCTCTTTTCAAACTATAATCAACTTATAGAGCTGAGTAAGTAAACTAAGATATTTGTTTACATCGTTATATGTGCACACAAGCTGCCTATAGTACCAGTTTCGAAGCGCTTGCACATTAATTATAAGGATCCGCGCCACTTCTAACTAACCCAGCAAGTGTCATAGACGACCATCTTAATAAAAAAGGGCCTCAGCGCTGCTGCGACTTCAACTCGATTCAACTCGGGCTGGCCAGACAGTATAGCAGGGCCGCTGTCCTCGGACTGCAAGTGTCTCGCCATCAAAGTCGCTTGCTTGGCCCCAGTCATCGAACAACCACCGCAGTCACACGAACAACCCTTCCAGACTGAGAGGCCGAATAACTCTTCAGCAGGAAATACTACTACATCCAGCTGTCTACTGGCGTATCGCAGTGGGAGATCCCCGCCAAAGCCGTCAAGACAACCAACACGCCCGGCGAGCGCATTAATTGCCCTACGGCATGCTGCAGCCTGAGCTGATTACGCACCCAGAGGGCTGATCGTACCGACGAGGACTCGCAAAACCCCAACACCTCTTCGTCTAAAACATCCACACTGAAATTGACTGTGCCACGACTCCTGGTCGCATTCGGATTCGTCAAATTAAGCTGAATCACAAAGCCATCTTCCTGTGTGTTCTATGGCGCATTAGTTGCCTAAAGCAGTAGGTAAACCAATAACCTCACGTGCTTGCCTGGATAGTATAGCTGCAGCGACTACCTTTATAATATCTCTTGCTGGTGTTCTATAATTCCATTGCAGAAGATGTTTGATGTTGGACTCAACCTCGACTCACCACAATTCTCTGCAACGTTTGTACGCCGCCTTCATTCCGCTGACGCCGGTATATTATGACGTCAAGACACCGAAGGACCCGGTGGGCTGATGTCCATTAATTCTTATGGGTATCGGTATTCAGGGGCCGATGCAGCCGGATGGCGAATTACGGGAATTCCCATCCCATCTGACAATTGCATGAGCCTCGCTAGACTTGGATTGCTTGTAGAATTTCCCATATTGCCAATTGTTCATTGGAGGCTCCGCTTCCAGCATAAGAACAACTTCAATTGTGTGCGTACGGCATATATGCCCAGTAGCGGTTGCACCTCTTGATTCAGAGACATGCAGCGTATTAATCCCAATTACAATTCACTGCAGTTGAAATGATTGATGCAAGACAAAGTACCTGTCAGGGCTGCTGATACGCGGTTCGGCAGTGAATATCTCGTGGCGGAAGCTGTGGCGCCGATGGAACCTCTTGTCGGCAGGATCTCGCATCATCATGCCGTGTAGATCCACCTCACATTAGTGGATATTGACCATTTGCTTCGTGCCTCGAGGGAAACTTGCGGCAGATGGATCGATGAAGAGGGAAAAAAATAATAATCAGCAAATACTTGCTATACCTATGACAGAGTAAGTAATTGGTAATAAGAAAGTGTATGTGCTGTGTAGTATACCAGATTCCAGATTCGTCCTCACAGAGAAATATATCAATGACGATGAATAATACTCGGTATCTTGTATCTTGTTATCGAATCTGGAAGATTGATGACATAAATGATGAAAAGTCAATTCTTCTCATTGGTGGAGGCACTGATGACGTTCTTTACAATCTCACCGTGAATGAGGAAGCTGCACCCCAACTAACATCAGCTGCCTGCAGACTCCCAACTTTCATCATTTCTCGACTGCAGCTGAAAATGGCGAGAGCTGAATGGCAAAATTCCTTCACTTACGACGGCTGCCATTGTCAAAGAGCTGGGCATCTGAACGCCAGCCATGTTTTTGATATATTTCCCTAGATGGACTTAGCAGGCGACATGATTCATCAGCTATCCACAAGTGGTCTCTACTTTCGATCCGGGCCGCGGGCGGTTCTCCCGCAAACTTATCCTCAACAGTCACGGATTGCGCCACCAGAACAAAAGCACAGCTCAGCTTCTCGACGGCATCCTCAGGTTGATTGCGAGCCCTCCAACATGTCCCAAAACTCCCAGCTGCGGCTAGACAGGCGCAATAACGGCCAGTGGTAGCACTGCGGAGCCGAACGGTGACATCGTTCCTTGTGACTGCTTCTGCTAAGCCCGTTGCGATTTCTCCACCTCCCGTCCATGTCTTGGATGCTACCTGGACGTCCGTTAGGAGCAAATTGATTGGCCTTGTTCGAATGCCGCCAGCTTGTTGGTTGGGCCTCTGTTTTTGTTTTGGTTTAGGCGTTTGCTGCTCTTTGTTCGTTCAAAGCTTCGTCTTAGCCTGACTCGGGTCTGAGTTTGGAGCGCCCCCTCCAATCGCCGCGAACTCGATAGCGCCGACTTCTGTTCCGTACCAAAAATTAGTTTGCAAACCTGCCTACCACGCGATCTGAGGACTTGGCGCGATAGGTTGCCTTGGTTGATGGAAATCTACTCAATATAGGCTGGATCTACCAAGCATTGGCTTAGCTGGCTTCAACCCCAACATTGGCTGGTACGACAGCCGAACAGCAGATGATTGGACGCTGAAGCTTTTCGCATAAATTAACGCCAGTGGAGTGCCGAGGAAGACATGCTGGGGGTTAAGGGAGGGGAAAAGAGCCCTGGAATGCCGATCCGTTTACATGGCACAAAACGGCGTTATTCGTTGATCGACGGATTTGCTATCTGAGCGTCGCATTGCATCTGCTCGTTTCTTGATGCTACTTGTTCGCCTATTCATGACTGCATTTTGGTCAGATTGTGAGCGAAAGCTGCTTGGCACAAGCGCCTCATCCGCATTGTGCCCGACCTCTGCTCCCATGCGGCCGAACGCAGCGCGGGCAACCGTCAACGGGCGGGCAGCTATCCGACACCTCACAAGACCAAATAAGCAAACAAGTTTGGCGTTTCCAAGGCATCGGCGGGAAAGGGCCTGCACCGTCAAGTGACCGCAAGCCACCTCCGCAAATTCGCTCGCTTTGCCTGGCTCTGGATGGGCCGTTATACCCCATTCTCTCTGCAATGATGCCCTTGGGCCAATGGCTGTCGGCGATGGCGCTGCAGGCAGGGTTGAGCGAGGTTTTAGGACCCCTTGGATGGGCAAGCTAAAAGTGGGAAGCCAGGCGCGATGATGACACAGCTCGCATTGCAAACGCCGCTGGGCGAGACGTGAGTCGGCGCAGGTGCCTTTTTTTGACGCTGGCGCCAGCTTCCTCATGATCGCGTGCCTTGTGGCGAGATGAAGCATCAGAGACAAAAAGAAGCGAATTGCCCTCGTCCCAGACCCCTTTATGACCCCAGAGACATTTTTGCACAATTCAACACCACTGTCTGCGCCGCACGGCTTGTTTTTGTTTTTGCTCGCAAAATCTGCCCGCCTTTGTTTCCAAACATTCTAAACAGCATATTTTTCTCACTCCATAATCCGTATCTGCTCTGGTGTTGCTCCCCCAGACCCGCCCCATCCCCATCACCCTCCACAGTCGTCTTGTCGGCTGCATGACTTTTCCAAGGGGGTGGTGTGAGGAATAAGAAAGAGAGACGAATCTGTGTCAGTCAAGGTGCGCAGATGGAATACATGGTTCTATGTAGGCACGTATGTACGGAGTATGTATGGTCTCCATTTTTGGACCACCCGTTGCTACCATAACACACACACACACACACACACTCGGCATTTATATTTAGTTCTCGCCATGTCCACCATTCCTCCCCCTTCAGACCTGCCTTTTTGCTCCCTTTTGGTGGCTCGACCTCTGATTCCGTCTCTATTTCCTTCTCTTAGGCTTTCTTATGTCCATATGCTCTAGAGCTTCTTTGTGCGGATTGCTCTTATACGACCCTGGTTTGGAGTAAGCTTACCGGAGCGCTTCATCATACGTTTATATCGTATCCAACCTCTACTGTCAAACAATTCTCGTAAATGCGGCTCTAGAAGCTTGCATATTATAGAGAGTGGGAAAGGAAAAAAAAAATTGTGCTGCTCCCAACCGTCCTCAACGCTCACAGAGGAACAAAAAAAAAGGCCACACGGCCCAGAAGCCGGGAGACGACGCACCCCCGTCAACCATGTTTTACGAAACGCTCTATGTGCATGATGCAAAGGTGGCCGCTCACCAGCCTTTGCCGTTCAGGGCCTCGGCAAAGGGCCCTTCGCGCCATCACGGCCAAAAACCGCAGTCGCAGCGCCCCAAGCCGTTTGATCCTGATGATTTGACGCGGAGGCTGCACATTGTGCTGGCCGAGCAAAAGGCTCACGCGGAAAGGAAGAAGCGGGCCAGGGCAGCCGTCGAGGCTGAGCGGCAGGCCAACGCCGCAGCAGTGGCACGAAACGCCAACGTTCTGCACCCGGGGCAGCGCGGGATCCCCTTGGGGCCGACTGCTCCGTCTACGTACATACAAAAGAAGGACATAACAGCATCGAAATCACACGTCAGAAATGCGCACCGAGATTCAAATGAGTACCCGCCCAAGGCGGACAAGCCGCTCAAGGTTGGGATGAAAAATTCTACCACGTCATCTAGCAACAGGAATTCAGAGGATACATCGCCTTCAAACTATCGCCATGTCCCGCAGGTTGCTGCCTCGCAGTTTGCCCGGACCACCACCATCGAGACGGTGACGGAGAAGCACCTCATGCACAAGCTCTCTAGGCAGGCCATGAAGTTTCACATGGAGGGCCCGAATGCAAAGGCCGGGCTGGCGGCAGACCTTGCGCCGTCCGAACAGAATAAGGCGCTCAGAAGAGTGCAAAGTATGAGAGAGAGGCAGTATGAACGGAACCAATTTCAACACACCCACTCACTCGCCACTACGACCGAAGTTGACGAGAAGCTGGCGACCGCCGCCCCTCATACGTTCCAAGAGTACCTCAAGTCCAAGGGCTTGGACCTCCTTGATGCACCAAACAAGGAGATGCGGCGGAGGAGCGTGGGGGCTGTCCTTGACATGATGGCGCCGACAAATCCCGAAGCTGTCGAGAGGCCTTTATCTTGTGTAGAGAATCAATCTACTACCAATCACTCTGACATCTTGCCTACCAACCCTGACGAGCACCGCGTGGATTGGACTCAGAGTGACGAGGCTGCCATTTTGCAACTGCAGAAGCAGCAGCAGCAGCAGCAGCAATCTCAACAACAAGTGCAGCAACCACAGCCGCAGAAGAGCACAGCCGGCCACAACGTTTTGCGCAAGGCTGAGTCAAAATGGGCTCTGCGAACAAAGTTTGGCAGCTTCAGCAAGAAGGGCGAGAAGCTCTCCTCACCAACCGAGGACAAGGACAAGGAGTCGCCCGCCGAGTCCCCCAAGTCTCCTGTAAAGACGGGAGGGCTCTTTGCGCGGTTTAAGCGTTAGCCGGATTCAAACGCAGCCTTGGACCGCCTCCACACCGGGGAGGAAGACGCATAACGTACCTTGAATAATCTGACTGGATGATCTTTATGATGGGGATGATATAATGCTAATTATATGGAGTATGGGTGCATACGTTGCTTTATGCAGAGATGATGAAATGTATGATTGGAGAGGAAAAGCAGGAGGAAGCGAGTCGGCATGGTGTTGTGAAGGAGTTTTTTTGTTTCTTGTATCGATGGAGCGTTGTTATACCCAAAAGCCATTAGAGGCCGCTCAAAGCCTGTACTCGCCCATTTTCCCTTGTTTCGGCTATTTTTGTACTCTTCGTCGTCTTGATATGTAGCATGTAGCTTGTTATTCATTACGCCGGTCTTCGGCCAGTAGACGCTCAATGAGGGCGGTGTCCTGCTCAGCAATCTGCCGCTGCACGTACGCAGCGGCCGTGTTCCTGTCGCCCGTCTCGTTCATAATGTGCAGTATCAGCTCCGTGTACTCTCGAATCGCCTCGCCGTCCTGGCCGCTGGCTTTCCTCGCCTTCCGCAGAGCTGCTTTCCCGTTCTTGATGCCAATGTCGTGGTTCCACGTGGGCTTGCCGCTGCTCGGCGGAAGGCCTTTCATGAGAGAGGCCGGGATGGCCTTGGAGGCGGCATCTGGGGCTTCTGGCGGCGGCTGCGTCGCGGCGTGAATCTCGAGAAGCTGGTTTGGGAGGTTGGGGTACTTTCTGAAGAGGAGCTGGAGCCTGTCCGAGGTGGCGAGGGCGCTGAAGGGGTTCGTTGGGTCGATGTGGCCCGGCGAAGGCACGTTTGCGCTCGCTGCTACTGCTGGCAGCGTATTCGAAGCTTGGTCTGTCGGCTTTGGGTCTTCTTTAGGGGGATCTGGCGGGTGATTTTGTTGGTGTGTTTTGCTGCATGCGACAGAACAGCTGGGATGGCAGCGAGCGTTAGAAAATCACTACCTTTTTTTTTTCTTTTTGCGAAGCTGGATGATTGGGAATGACAAAACGTACTATGGGAGACGGCATCGCGAACACTTGTATTTGCCGGGATTGCTCTCACAGATGCCGCAGAGAATTGCATTAGACTTCTGTACGGATGGCGCTTGTGATGCTGCTGCGACATCGCTATTGCTGCTGCCATTGCCATGCTGTTGCTGGGTTGCTTCCGCGCGCGCGTCTGACACGTGCTCGGAGCTGTTCTTCTCGTTGATGGGGTTCACAGCCTGATTGCCAGCAGCCTTGCCTTCAGAGGGAAGAGGAGAGGCAGAGCTCTTGTCAGCCTCGCCGGCGAGAGCCTCTGACGCCATTGTTTGGGTTGACAGGAAGCTGCAACAGGGCGTTTGATTAACGACGAGGCGCGTTGTGCGATTCCGCAAAGTGTGAAGTTGAAAGTAGCGCCCCGCCTCCCCAAACTTTTTTTTTTTTTTTCAAAGCTTTCTATTTCCGTCTGGCCCAGGGCTAGTATTTTTTTTCTCTCTCAGGTACGAAGTACATTCATACATGCAGATGGTATAAGGTACTCACTCTATGAAGTACAGGGGGATCCTGGCGCAAGAACAGGTTCGTCAAGGGCGCGAAAAAAAATTTGGCGGCCGTGCACCCTGGACATGCAAGTCAGTGAGCAAGCAAGCAACGTCATTGGTGCAGTTGCGTCATACTGGCAGCGCTGTATGCTGTTAGCGGATTGAGGTTTCTGCAAATGAGCATCTTCAGGCTGCCCCTTTTCGGAGGAGACGCCACTGCTGCAAAGAAATCCATCCCTGTAATTGTGGCGAGCGAGAGAAGTCGAGATTCACCCGCCATGAGCTCTGTTATTGGCTGGGTTCAAAGTCATGTTGGTTTCGTATGTATGGCATACTATTGTAAGCATGCATGTAGGCATGATATCTAGCACTGCAACCCCTATTTTGCGATTTGTCCAGAAGAACGCCACTGCAGCGCCTCTGGCTTACGGCCTGGTGGCCAGGCGATAATACGATATGTATACTTCGTTATATGAAAGGCTATTGTTCTGAGATATATTGGATGCTGCCAGCATCGTCTATTGCTTGTTCATTATCACAACCTACTCCGTTCTGTATCTGCCTACCTTTGTACTAGCAGCAAGGTAGGTTGTCACTTTGAGCGTTGCCAATGACAGCCATGTCCATTGGCTTGACTGGTAGCGACAGCCCGTAGGGCTACAATGCCATGCTAAGGAATAAGCTCCAGCCGGTAGCTTCAAAGCGGCCGTACTAGCCTCCCAAGGTTCTGGATGCTCTGACCTGGACTTTGTAGCAAGCTCAAGCTATGTGTACGTACTGCTAGTGCGAGGCGCCCAAGGTTCGAATAGCCTCGACTTGGGAGCACAGTGCAGGAAAGCGGGGGCAATCGGTTCAAGACGCCACCTAATCACTGCATGACGACCCAGTCCAAAGTTGCTTTCAGAATCAAAATGTCATTGCCGCGTGGGCATTGCCCAGACAAGCGTTGCGTGCCCCAGAGGCTTATGCGAGGCATGCGCCGGCATGCTTATCCCATTGACTTGTTGGGTTTTTGTTGGCTTTGAAGCTCGGCTGGCGGAAGGCCCCTCGAGGGAGACGCAGATTTCAAAGACTCAAGCTGGTAGTCATGGCTCGCTGCCGCATCGGTGCCAATTGAGCCTCCGCTCTCTTCTAGTGACGAGCCGCCAAGGGCAATTGATGCTGCGGCCGCAGATTGGAGCTTTGCAGGACTCGGGTAATCTGGCAGCGTCGCAGCAGTGAGAGCTCCTGCAGAGCTGTTAGTCTCCATCCGCTGCAGCAAAGGCGTCGCGTGATACGGTTTCAGCTGCCCGTCCTTCGTACCTTAGCCTCTGCAGCTCTCACCGGCTCGTGGCTGGCCTATGGAATGGCTCGGATGGGCCAGCAAGGTGAAGCGAATAGTGCCAGTAGGTGCCCGCCGCTATCGTTAGCCCGTGAAGCTTCGAGCGGTACCTCGGGTGACAAGGCTAATATCTCTCTAGGACAATCTCGATGCGAGAGCCTGTGCCGCCCCAAGTGGCAGCGAGAAGCAGTTGGAGCAGACCAGGTGACTTGGGACGACTGGCGGCGGGGTTCTGGAACCGACTTGATTTGCGGGGTGGCGATCACTCGATGATTTGCCAAAAGCCGGGGTTCCATCGCCGCGTCTCCTCATGTCTCGTCTCGTCTCCTCTTTCTCTTCCCTCTGCATGCGTCACGGCCGACATGCTTGTACTGATCTGATGCAGCACTCACTCACTAGTCGGCAAAGAGTGCAAGTTATGGCTTCAACTCTGTCCGCAATCGGCAGTTGCCAATTCCAGCAGCCAAGTCGAGCTCGATGCCTCGCCGTTAAGGCTGAGGTAGTAGAAGCGCTGTGCTCCATCACCAGTAGTCCCAGAACTTATACAACTCAAACTTGTTCTTGATTGACGGTGGCTGCTGAGCTAAGGTGGCGAGGCTTACTGGGCTGCAATTCTGGTGTCTTGTCTGGGCTGCCAAGCTCAGCCTACTAAGCGTAGCCGTGGGTGCACAAGAGGTCCAGATGGCCAGATGGCGCCTCATTGAGTTGAGCGATGATCGTCAATGGGTTGATATTCGTTTCTGTTCTTTTTTAGTTTTGGGTTTTTAGGGCACAATTTCCAGCCGCACCTCCAAAGTTTCCTGCCGCCCCTCCAGAGGGAAGGTCGAGGAGCAAGTGTGAGCCGGGATTGCCAATGCTTGCCCAGGATCGCAGAGCTTAGCATCTTAGTCTGTATCTCTAGGTAGGCCTTAGTGGCCTGGCGGTACGGAGAACTACTAAAGGCCGTACTGTAGCATGTACTCCGTAGCTGCCAGGATCCCCCCCCCCCCCCCACACCCCCCCCCCCCC
>PXNZ01000412.1:0-25687 GCA_003012085.1 Trichoderma brevicompactum | reverse complement strand
CTGTAGACAACATCGTCATGTCAGTGTTGGCTGTCTTTACAAACCAGATATTTAGCAGTAGTCCGTGGTGCAAGAAAAAACATACATTTGTTATACCATCGCATATTCTTTGACACATTGAGTCTGGGACTGCCTGGAATCGAATCCGCGAACCGTCAACCAGACACACACACACACACACACGCGCGCTCATCAGGAATGGCGGAGAGGTCGTCATGTCGCTGCCAGTTCCTGATTCGTGGGCAAAAGTTTTTTTAGGATACCAGGGGATTGCCTAGAAGGGTTGACCAGGAAAGATGGAGATACGAATTGGTTGATGTTGACCCCCTGGTCTCGGTGACTCGCCTGCAGCTGTGCAGATCACTAAGGTACTGACATCGTTGTTGAACCCACTGCTCCATAGCCATGACGAGGTACGGAGTACCGCTCGATTCAACCGTTTAGCGCTTCTGCCGGATATGCGCTCGTCCATTTTCGACCCAGAACTGCCATTTTTCGCCGCGAAGGTGCTGGATTTGGGCCAGGGAACGGGAACCAAAGCTGGCAGATCGCTGGCGTGATCAAGGATAAGGCCTAAAGCCGGCATAATTTGCCACGAGCGCCCTTAGCCTCTAGCAGCGATTTTCTTCAAGGCCCTGCACCGCAGTTTGCCGGCAGTACCCAGTGCTGCCGAGTCTGTGGCACGAAGCAGATGAGACAGGTTTGGAGGAAGAAGATTAGTATTGTAGAGGCCCAGAGGCCCCCATAGCGGTGATGCGAAGGCGCACTCCAGACTCCGTCGTCCCTTAGTAGCACTAGCAATGCGGAGAAGTTGGTCCTACTGCTCGACTTTAATGACAAAGTACGAGTCAAGAGAGCGGCAAGTGGCATGCTGGAAACTCTCCGCAAGGATTAGCGAACCTTCCGCAGCGACTCAAGCATTACAAGCAGTAGCGCTACCTGTAGGTACCTCCTGCCTGAACTCTGTTCATACCTTAGGTACCCAGTAGTGCCTGGTAGGAGGGCTATACTGGAAGTAAAGATGTATGGACTCGCTAAGTTGGCACGCATCTCGGGCGGCCCCAATGATCCTAAAGGCAAACAAGTTCCTCTGACGGTGTGGACATGTACAGTGCCATGTTCCCAGTACGGGTACTTCGCACTGATGCCTGTGCTCCGTACTCCGGACAGGTCAATAACAAGCGGTGTTCTGTGATCCGAAAATGCCTGCTGCCTTGACCGAAAAATGACGAGTCGGTGCTTTCTTCCACGTGTGGCCATGCCAACCCTGCCAGATGCTCCGTATTTAGGTCGCCTACTACGGACTGCCTACTCCGTAGCACTAAAAGGACTCTGTAGACGCACTTACACACCATGCCTGGGGTGCTTAAAAGTACTACCTAAGGTAGTAGAGTACTAGGTTCTCCGTACTTGCACTACTAGGTAGGTACTATTACTACCTATTACTACCTTGGGGTACCTATGTACCTCGACCAGCAGTACGGAGTACAAGCCCCGATGCCTCTCCAGGCGCATGCGTGCGGGTACATACTCTAGTGCTCTGCAGGGTTCTGCTCCGTTGGTTATCAATCAGGCAATCCTACGGCATCTAGCACTTCGTAGACGCCGAGAGCCTGCTGATAGAGGCTCCAGGTCGCCGGTGCCAAGTCCTAATCAAGTACTACTACGGAGTACTTGGTCAGAAGCATGTCCCAACAAAAGCCAAAGTAGGAGCTCCCAAGGACCGCGGAAGAAGGCTTCTCGGCAGCCGGGGTAGGTGCGATCCTGAAAGCGGGATGACGTTGGCTCACACCTCTTCATACCCGGATGCTAGACTAGATGCTACCTGGGTCCTGGGTAGGGACGAAGTAGGTAGGTCTTTCCCTATTCTTCGCCCGCACGCACGGGGATTGGCGGCGCAAGCAAATAAATCATTCGGGGCTGCACCGCCTCCATGTCACCAAACCCTTGGGGCTCGCAAAGCCCACGACTCCATACGCATGATTTACCAAGGCGCATCTTTAATTACACCCAGGTCAGTACAGTGTCCTGGTAGGCCTTGATAACACATGCGCCCATCCCTGGTGGAAATCATCCTACAGGTGCTAACGCGGGCAGAGGCAGGACCCCTTTTTTACGACCCTTGATCGTTGACAGAGAGAGAGAGAGAGAGAGCATCAACATCTTCCAACATCCAGCAGGCATAGTGCTGCTGGGCGAAGAAATGGTGCCGTGCGTCCAGATGCGGTATATGGGTAGCAGGGGACCGCACTGGGCTGAGTTCGCGACAGAAAAGAAAACCGTCTAGCGCACTGCCAATACCCTGGATGCCATTCCGCTTGCTACTGCATTGAGGGTTGCCAGATGGCCCCAACGCCTCCTGCCGCGTCGTTTCATTTCACAGCTCTTGGGCATTGATCAGTTTTCACATTTTGCTCTCGGCGCTGTTGCCCAGCCATGACTTTGAATCCATTCGCGCGGCCGCTTTGACATACTACCCATCTTGTCCCTGTGGGTACTAAAGTGGTGTTCCAGGTAGCATCATCATCATCGCCGCCGCCAAACACCACACGATGGACACTGTGCTAAAACTGCTACAATAATACGGAGTACTTCCTACCTACACAAAGTCAACCCACCAGCGCTGCTACTTCACCACGGCGTCCCCTTGATGCAGCAGCCTAGACGGAGTAGTCCGAGCGGATATGCGAGCTAATTACAACTTGCGCTCGATGCTGCACGTCGCACCGAGCGTACCATCTTTCCGGACTCGCAGATAGAAAATCTCGGACAATCATCAACCCGCTACGACTTTTCCGTACGGCGCTTCACGCAGGATCCTAGGCAGGCCTTTATATACGCGTACCCGTGGAAAACTTGACAGCCTTCAGTGCCGTGGTGGGAAATCTGGAACCATCGTATAGAGATCTGAGAAGCCCTCTCCCGCTTCCAAGCACGCAATCTTTTGCTGTTCTCGGTCTTCGGAAAAGAACTAGACGAAGCTCTCGGAAGAACCTTACTGCTATCTCTCATGCTAACTTTTTTCTCCGCTCTTGCCATCAGGACCCCATGCTCTGGCTCCTCTAGCCTTGGTTCGGTCTGGTCCCCGCCATAGCCCGCTCTTGTACAGGCACTCCATGTTGTGATCAGAGGAGGTACGTTTACGAGTAAGTACTAGCAAGTCCTTGCGTCACGAAACACAAGCAAACGTACAATCTTCCGGAGACTCCCGATCTCTTGCCGTGCTAGGACTGCGCCACTCATTCTTTGGCTCATCTTTTATCTGTCGGTCGCATTTGCCGCAGAGCCGCCATACAAGTACGGAGTAGAAGCTGAGTGTTGGCCAGGGTGCCTCCAAGCGCTCTGCTCGGCTCACCAAGACCCGGCACCCGGTACTCACCTACAACCTCTGGCACCTCCCTCGGGCACTACTCCGTAGTTGCACAACATGCTACAAGTGTGCAGTGTGCCATGAAACTGTTCTGCAGCTGCTCCATGCGGGGTTGTCCGCAGCAGCTTAGGCCATCTGTCTCTCACCGTATTGATTGCCATTCTTTAAACTGACAGGATTCCGAATGCGAAATAGGGACAGGGGTTGGGTAATAAGCATGTTCCTTTTTGTTCTCTGGAAAGAGAGAGAGGAAAAAAAAGAGAGAGAGGGAAAAGAAGGCCAAGCCAAGGAACTAAGTAAGTAAGCCCGACTGCCTTAAATTACGCGAGTATCCGAGAGGCTGCTGCAAATCCCGACAGCCGGAGCTCACATCTTCTTCCTCATCCTTGCCAATGTAGCAGAGCGACGATGAAGCACGGAGCAATGGAGATTGGATACAAATACTAATAGGTACGGGAGGACGGAGTATTTTCACATTACTCGTATTACAGACGGCGGCTCACTCGGCTCCAAACCGAATACCTACTCCACAACATCCACAACGTGAGGCAGTAGCTTTAGAGATTCGTCACCTCTCGGCGCCCTCTGCGGATACAGCCGTGCCATTGGCGCCCATGCGCGGTGTGGCATCCCATGGACCAACCACCTCATGCACGCACACACACAAGCTTTAGGGCTTGGCATGCCTTCTTCGAGGCTCTCCGCCCATTCTGTTTCAACGGCAACACGCAGGGCTGTCCTATCCGCCTCCGCCATTCCCTGATGAGCAACAGCCCTGCCGTCTGTCCTTGTCCGCTTCCTACTGCTACCCTATCGCTCCCGTCAGAATCCCAGCTGGTGGTTCGGGGAACAGCCTCGAATCGGTCAAGTTTAGAGTCACACACCATCAGTTGGCGGCAGCTACTGGAGTGCGAATGAACGTGGTGGTGACCCAGTAGCTTCTGACGCCACGCGCCTGATCGCTAGAGCCAACAAGGCAGTAGGGCAAAGACGAGCCTAATTTCATGCGAGGATCCCGACTTTTGTGTCATTCTTCTGAGGGCGAGTCCGTCAAGCTAGCACAGAGCGCCACACAGTACTAGTTGATCCATTTAACCAGGCGAGGATGGTTTTGTTGTGGATTTCGCTCTAGTGTGCTCCCTAGCAGTAGCATCGCTACAAAGTACGGAGTGCTGCTGCTGCTGCTGCTACTACTACTACTACTACTACAGGTACTACTTCTACTACTACTTCCACTAGGTAGTCCCTAGGTACGGAGTACTCACCCCTTGCTCGAGCCCGGCAGGGGATATTTTGTCTCTGTCGGACGTGTTTTTGCACGGAGTACAAGGTGCGGCTTGGGTAAGAGCACGCACCTAATCACCACGGAAGAATCCGTACTACTTTGCGGGGTTGCTACTAAAAGCATCTCCCACTCGTCCTGCGGGCACACTAGAGGACTGCTACTGGGTACTGCTTGTTCAGAGAAGCGATGTCCTTTGGCACCCCTACGTTCCAGAACAAGCATAGACACGCGAAAGCTGGACTAAAGTTTTCGGTTTCCACATCTGCCATGAGATCACGGCGCCGTTGAAACAAAAAAAAAAAAAGGAGAGAAGACGCTGAGCATGCATCGAGGCCGATCCGCAATGATGAACAGTGCATCGCCATCCATGAGTGGTGCTGACCCTCGAACTTTGTGATTGGTATTGCCGTTGCCGTTGTTAGTGGCACGAGCATATATCAGATTTTCTGGGAGGGGATTTCGGGCCACGCGGCATGCAAGCGACATGATTGTCCGACAAACAAGTCTCTGCTGTATGTACAGTGCCCAAGCAAGCGCGTGTGGATATGCGGTGTGCCCCGTACTAGGCACAGAGCAGTAACTAGATGTTACTAGCAGTACCCTTTTCCCCAAAAGCGAATCTTTTCTGGAGACGAGGGTAGCCAGTCGGCATCGTGGAAAAAATGGCTAAAAAGCTTACCATCCCCTGTCTACGGAGCACTGGTGCACATCATGTCCCGAAATAGGCGGCTTCGGCCCCAGAGGGAGCCACATGCCGTGTGAAGCTTGGCGGAATTGGTGCGTGGATGGCCAAAATGCGCTTCGCGGTACGGTATGTACGGTCTGAAGATGGGACGGCGCGCTGTGTTATCATCACTATATGGTTCGTTAATTTCCACCTCGACCCAGCGGTATATTACAGATAACCACTGTCACCACCAGCATTACTATCTATATGTGGGGTGACCCGTCGGATCGGGCTCGCCGTTTCTCAACCATCCCAAGAGACTGCTGTTATACAAACTTGTTCGCCTACAATCTAGCGGGGGTTCAGGGTGGCCTTGAACGTTTCAAAGCAAGCCTCGAGATTGCAAGCGTGCCCTCCCGTCTCTCGATCAACAGGCTGGAAATTTGATTTTCGAGGAAGAAAAATATCTTTCCTCCTTTTGGCACTTGTCTTGGAGGGGATGGAGAGGAAGCCCTATGAGGATGTAGGTTGCGTCTTTTGCGACCAAGTTTTCCCGTCATCATGCATGGGTCGCTCCATGAAATACGTCCCACTCTCAAGTCCTCTAATGAATCACCAAAAACCTTATTCAAATAAAACCCCCAAGAAAAGACAGACAAGGACCGGCAAATCAGTGCTTGCGGCGGTTCGCGGCGCGGCATGACATATGACCTGAAGAGAGAGGCCCGGTAGCAGGCCCGATTGATCACGACTGGGGTGCTGCCGTCCCTGGTGTCAATGCGATGCCCCATTAGCCCAGCTGGCGCTCGAAACACATTAGCGGCCTTGGTTGATCTCGACTGCCCTAGTCGGTCAATTTCTAAAGGGTGGTGTGGCCTTACCAGCCCGCCCCACGTCTGCCAATCCAGATATATTTCCGAATCTGATTTAATGGGCGGAGAGCCACGGCGGATGACGGATGAGCACATTGACTGATACAGGCGCATAGCTGCTGTAACCCGCTTGGGGCCGCGAGGCGATATACCTGCATCAAGTCGCCGCCTCCTTCACACCCCTCCACCTTGCTCCTACTTCACATACCAGTCCTGATTTCCCTCCCGCGGCATTGCTTGCATCTCGGCAATCACAATCACAGTCGCAGTCTTAAATCACCAGCAGGCCGACTTTCAGAAGTCTGTTTGCTCAGGAGAGTCGTCGCCTCATCCCATCGCCTTCGACAGCGTACCTTGGCGTCGGGCACCCGACTCTTGACTGGTTGTTTCACTTGCTGAGCGCAGACCGCGTAATCGCCATCGTGACCCAATTGGCAGATGTCAGATGCCGCCTTGCGAGCCCAGCGACAGCGTCACTAAACGGGAGGGTTTGCCGTGGGTTTTCCGAGCTGGTTATTTCAACTGTAGCGCCGCAACTGAACTTGGACATAGATTTGATTTGGGGGCCCCATATCACGAGACGAGGCCAGAACCGACCAGACCGCTGTACAGATCTGCTCATATCGCAGACGTTGTTGGCATTTAAAGCAGCGCTTGTTTTTTTTAGCTAGCCTACTTTTCCTTTTCCCTTTTCCCCCCTCCTCTGGATTTCGTTTCTTTTTTCTCGCCCGCTTATCTGGGGGAACTCTGCTGTTTGGCTCCAGCCAACGCTCGGCGCAATCGGTAGAGCAGATCCATTGTTTCCAGAAGGTGTCCAAGGCTGGCGTAATACAGCTCCTTTCGAGCGCGGCACCCCCAAAGCCGCGAGTCCCTTCCCGTTAGTGCCGAGACTCCGATCGGTTGGGTCACTCAACTTGCCTAGCACAGCACCAACCTAAGTTGCATCGGTGAATCAACGACGGGCGTGTCTATTCAACGCTGCAAGCTGGGTGATTAGTGTATTCGGTCGTCGAACACACAGGAGCCATGGCAGAGACGTCGCACAATCCGTACCCGCGATCTCCCAATCCCTCGACCAGGTCATACGATTCGTCATCTGTCTCATCCGCAACATCGCCTCGGCCTCCGTCGCGGTACCTTGGCAGCATGCTGAATGCCACGGGAAGACCTAACCCGACACCACCTCAGCCCCTCGGTATGCCTACTTTGCCCCCTGTTAACCAAGGCTTCCCGCCTTATACGCCCATGCCACCAACCTCCATCATGGGCCGTGAGTCTGTTGCTTCCACCGACTCTCTGGTAAGCAGTCAAGGACCTGGGAGCTCCCAACTGTCGGGAACTCCAGGTGCGCAAGGGCAAAAGAGGGCCTACCGCCAGAGGCGGAAAGATCCCAGCTGCGACGCATGCCGGGAGAGGAAAGTCAAATGTGATGCGACTGAGACGACAAGCTGCTCCGAATGCTCCAGTCGAAACGTGAAATGCCAGTTCACCAAGGAAACGAATCGAAGGATGTCTTCCATCAAGCAAGTGCAGGACCTGGAGAAGCAGATTGAGAAGGTCAGGCGCGACAACAGCAATCTCCGCCGCATGCTCCAGGAGAGAGATGGCTCCATGGACATCGATGTCGAGCCCAGAGAGCGGGCATCCTCTCAACTGCCGCCTCCCATCGAATCCGAGAGCAGACCGCGCAAGAGACCGCAGCCGGTTCTCGATCTCGCCCTGGCAAGGACGAACCTGCGAACCTTTTCAAAGGGTGTCTGGAAGCCTCCGGCGCAGCATCGTCTGCCAGCCCCGGCCATCTTTGATGCGCCTGCGCCGGAGCTGCCTTCACGCCAGGTAGCAGACCAGCTGCTAAACACGTACTACGCTTCGGCTCACACAATGTTTCCCATCATTCATTTACCTACTTTTAAAACCATGGTTGATGATTTGTATAGGGCAAGCCCGCCCCGAGTACCACCAGCGTTCTTGTGTTTATTTTTCGCTGTTCTGGCAACCGGTAGTTTGTTTACCGCAGAAGTTCCTGCGACTGCTGCCACCTTCTTCCGACCCGCTGAGCTCTTGGAATCAGCACGGAAGGCGATCGATCCCTGGTGCAACCACCACACTCTCGACGACGCTAGAGCTCTAATCCTCATAACGATCTGCCTGAACGAGATGAACTTGAAGTCCGCGGCTTGGAGCTGGCTGGGGAATGCAGTGCGTGTTGGCCAGGACCTCGGCCTCTATCTTGATACGGAGACGTGGCCTGTTGTTGAAGGCGAAATGCGTCGCAGGACTTGGTGGGCAATCTATATCCTGGATAGGGTCATGGCCACTGAAATGGGCCATCCGTATCTCATAGATGATTTAGATTGCAGCGTTGCTCTGCCCGCTGCTGTGGACGACCAGTATATTCGAGACGATGGGATGAGAGTTCCTACCGGGGCCGAACCGCTGACCCACTCTCTCTTGGCTGTTATCCATGTGGTCAGGGCTTACACTTCTATCGTGAAGACGACGGAATCTCCCACGATACCGCATTCGCAGCTTGCGGGCTTCGACACTCATTTCAAGAAATGCTTGAACACTTTCCCTCCGGCCTGTGATCCTGCGAGCACTGTGGCTTTGGCGCCTCACTTCTTGGCGCCCCTCACGTATTTATTCCATGCACGACTACTTCTTCACCGTCATAATTTGAACCCCAACTGCGACGTGGAGACTCGCCTGGCCGCTATCGAGAGCTGCATGCACATTGCAATAGAGACCGCATCATTGCTCAGCCGAACGGGCTCTCCAGCCGATGGCGCTACCGCTCTGTTGACAGCCCACATCTTTCGCTCTGCTCTGTTTTTGCTATTAACAGGGTATTTGGACCATGCCGTCACCTGCATTCGGGCTTTGGCAGCTATAGATGCGAGGCGCGATATCGCTAGTGCTTGCGGGAGATATCTTTCCTTCTTCACTTCTACCTTGAGTATCAAACGAGCCGACTATTCAAGCCGTATAGCAAGAACGACATCGCCACATGCCTTTTCAACTGCCCGGTCACCTGTGGACCAATCAACCCTTTTGGTTTCCTTGGCCAGAGACGAGGAGCTCTTAGCTTACGTCTCCGCCGATCTGCATGCCTCGCCGTCAAGGTCCTGGGTCTGGCATGAGGGGCAGGATCGAGATTATCCGCCCCCCAAGGCGGATGCTGCCGTTCCATCTGGGGGGCTTGGGCATGCACTCTTCAGCTCGGCGATGAGAACTGGTTTAAGTGATGAGGAGCGCAGAGAGTGGGGTGGATGGGCCCAATTGGAAACGGCAGTGCGAGGACTGGGAGCGACTCACGCGATAAGTAATTGGACGACTCTTCCCCCGCCTCAGGTGAAGAGGGAGTCCCCAACGCCGGGCATACCTACTATTCAGCGATTATCAGACGCCCCTCGATATACTTCGGAAGCGCCAAAGTACGGTAGCGAACCCTCGAGACCTACTGCTAGCCCTGCTGGCAGAGATAGACTGAGCATTGCGAATATTATATGATGACGACGAGGATGACGAAGAACTATGGGAATTGGAAACGAGACACGAATTCTAGGATGAGCGCTAGTCAATTTCCTCCCCCCTTGCCTTTTTTTTTTTTTTTTGTTTTGTGATTTTCTGTTGGGTAACAAAGGGGGCTTGATGGCTCGCTTTTGGGACGTTGGGTTGTTCTTATCTATATGGATTAGGAAAAAGTGGTCGAAGGACGGCATTTGATACCAAATCACTCTCACACATACCCATGGATCTGGCGATTGTTTGTTTGTACACGGATTTGCAGGAGACGTATTATATACCAATTTTCTTGTTTCTTTCTTTTTTATTATTATACCTTGTTACGTTGTCAATTACGGACGCAAGAGTAGGAGATACCACGAAAGCCTTTTTCTTTTTTCTTCCCACATCGCCCCCTCTCTGATTCTTTTATCCCCTATCTTATGACGTCGCATATGAAAGCGTGTAGTGCATGTGTCTTGTAATGAGGCCCCTCTCCCCCGTTTTTTTTTTTAAAGACTGCAAACGATATAATAGCCTATATAGCATCGACTTGTTTTTCTTCACTCAATAGCAAGATAATTCCATCCTCTACTTGTGTATTTGCTTCTCTTTTTGTGAATCATCATTCTCTTCTCAATATCGATGAATGCTAATACGAGACTGGTATCGGGTACAAAAGTAAATATTAGGTGGCTCCATTGCCTGCAACATGTTGTACGATGGCAATCAACTCTTTAAATGAAGAGCGCAAAGCATTATTAGAATGCCGCCACATCTCGCCCTGGTCGCCCGCCAAACTGCAATTTGGCAAACTTGGCCTGCAGCATGTCCCGCAATACGCCTCCATCATCAACGTACTCGGCCAAATCCATGGCCTTGAGTGCCCACCGATGGCATGGCTCTTCATCCCCTCGGGCGTAATAGTCGACAGCGTGATTGAAAGTGGTGGCAACAAGCCATTCTACCTCAGCAGACGGCAAGTGATTTCCAATCTGACAAAAAAAAAAAAAAGGTTAGCGTGTGTTATAATAATTGTGGAAGAGTAAAAAGAGACACTTGCATCCTTTCCCTCGCGTGCTATTTGAATAGCTTGATCGACAAGCTGCAGAGCCGAAGCATCATCGAGCCCCAAAATCGCTTGAAACATACAACGAATGTATTTGGCGAGCTTCCCATAGTCAAAATTCTCTAGCTCGAAAATCTCATTGATGATGAGTCGCATGGTTGAGAACATCACTATAGTATTAGAGGCTCAGTCCTTGAGACATCTGAAATGGTGTAGCAAAAGCACTGACCTTTGCCTGGAGCTCTACTTCTCAACATGCAATCTCCCATGGCTTTATACATCACCTCATCTCGACATATTTTTGCCTTTCTTACAATCTCGTTCAAGCCATCCCAGTTCTTTAACATTATGGCAGCCTCAAAGTCAAAGACGAACAATGTTGATAGTTTCGCGGTCAAATCGGCGGTAATCGTTTCTTCCTGAATGCTATTGATGTCAGTCTCCAATAGAGCGTCAAATTCCCCGATGTGATGTCTGGCTTCGAGGTAACGCTGCAACTGTTCTTCTATTCGATCTTCGGCCCGGGCTAGCGACACCAAAGCCGAAGCAATGACAAAGTGGCAGCGCATGGCCATCACAGCTATCTCTGCAACCTCAGTCACAGGCATGTCAGTGGGATAACATCCTGAAAAGGCTAGGCAGGTCTTGAAGATCCGAACAGTATGAGATAATTCCCAGGTGTCGCATTTTGAGACACCCATGTTGTATGCGTTTTTTCGAAACCAATGCAGTTCAGGTATCGTAAAAATTCTGTTACCCTCGTCATCTTGGGGACCGTGGTTAGCATGCTCAGTAGCTATGTCCAAGGCATTAGCAGACGTTTTGCAAAGTATATGATATATATTACCTTGCTCAAATATATAGCATAAATCGTCTGCATATTTCATGTTTTGTCGATTAATATCGCTTGTACTATTTTCTTCCTCAATTAAATATATTAGACGTATCGAGCACCGTAAGATTGATGTCAAATTACTAGGGATCGCCTCATCAACCTTCCAAGTCTCCATAATGGCTTGCAACGCCGCCAGAGTACATAGTTTATCGCCGGCTTGTTGTGCTTCCCTGATACAAGCGTATAACACATCACGGCCTTGTGAACTGTCTGAGAGTTTACTAAGATGCCTGATGCTCTCGAAACCAAGCTCATGGTCCCAGTCAATGAGAGATACCTTGAACGCCAAATACCTAGTGAGAATATGACTTTTAGCATTTTCGGGCATAGAATTCAAAATTCGACGAGCTTTTTCAGTATCCTTGGCGCCCAGCGCGCAGCTGATGAGTTTCCTGCTAAATTTGCCATGATTGGCTTCGCCACTATTCATAAATATCCTGTGCAAGGCGATTAAACACCACGCCTCTGCGACCCCATAAGCCTTGTCAAAAAGTATGGAGTCTACCTTTTTCCATATCACCTTCTGTCTCATCAGCAACTTCAAGAACCATCACCTCTAGGTTCTATGTCTTCCAACTCACCATGTGCGCTGCACCAGCGATATCGGACTCCAATGGCTCGGAAAGGCCATCATATGCTTTATCTAGCAGAGTATGAAGATCTGCCAAGGCTTCAACGAGGTTGGTATCGTCAAGAGTGTTCATCCAGATCCTTCTGACGATAATTTTTCCAATCCATTCATTCTTCTTTGATGAGATGATGTGTTGTAGCAAAAGCTCATCCGATAGCCCACAGGCCAAACGAGGGCTTTTTTCTCTCAAAATCTTGATATGATCCAAAAGAAAGTAAAACGAGTCTTCAGAGTAGTCAAACGATCGGACCATGCGATTCAGTATACTGTAATACGCTTCGATATCGAAGGTTTCTCCGGGCGATTTCTGTAAAAGCTCCAGGCGCCAGTGCAACACGATTGGCTTGTCTCCAATTTCGGACTCAATATATTCGATCAGATCGTTGGCCTCTTGAACGCATGTTGGGGAGCTAATACCAAGAAGCCCCTGAACAAGACCTTGACATGTGGCTTGTCGTAATTCTAGTCCCCTAGTTGAGAGATGGTCCAGCGCATGGCAATTTAAAATAGAGAAGGCGCGTTTCAACCACTTTACTGACATACTGTGGTCTCCTTTTGAGGCAAGATCGAATCCCATGTGTTGTAATGTGCTGGCTATAGTCTCTGCAGAGCTGGAATCCAGCATTGGTCGAAGGGCATCGATTTTGCCAAACATGTGTTCCGCAACGTCAAGCCTATCCTCTTTCCACGACTCTCCAATTTGTCAGAAATATGATGAGTTGGATTCATCCGGAAGCTGATTCTCACCAGAGCTGTCCTCATTGCCAAATATTCCGCATCAAGCTTCGACCGTTCATTCTGCTCACTATGGTTCAAAGGGCTATTAGGGTGGATTTCTTTTAGCCTCTCCATCAGTTCTGCGGCCTTCTGCAGTGCCAATCTAGCTGAATCCAGATCAGAGTCTCTTATACAGAGTTTTCCGAGTGTCAGAGCCAGATTTATCATATACGTAATCTCGGATCTGTCGTCTTTCTTGGCTCTACCTGCACTTCGACCCAACTCCAGCATGTTAAAGGCAAAAGACCTGGCTTTGACAAGCAGTCTAGCTTTCCCCGTTGGTAAGGACGCATCTCTCTCTCTTCTCAGTTTAACGCAAAGATTCCACAAATCTCGCCCCTGCCGTTCAACATCTTTTGCTAATCTTGACGGCAAAGGAGCGCTCGAGCCCGATTGCGCCACACTATGAATCAGTTGAATGTGGTGGCTGGTATCCGCGAGGAGCAGGTCGATAGATCTCGCTTCGGGGGGATCAGCGAGTTTGACCTGAAGTGCGACAGCGAAGTCTGTGTCCACAATCTCGTTAGAAGGTTGTCTAAAGCTGCGCTGGTTGGGACTAAAGATGATGTTTTATCTACCGATGAAGGAGCGGGCTTTTCGAATCCTGCCAGCAGAAGCAAGATCATCTGTAACCATCTTAACACGGCTTTGATTCGATACCTGATGGAAACTGGAATACACGAGATCCAAAGACGATATTGCAAAGGCGGGCGGCAAGGCTCCCTGCGCGACCAGAGTGATTGTTTGTTATATTGACAAGCCAACAATCATGAGTAGTGATGCGGCAAGAGCAAGAAATCGGAGTTGGAAAAAAGGAAGAAGCAAAGGAAAGTGCTATTGCACCCAGGTAGTCATTTCAAAAGGGTCTGACGCGGGGAGCCAGCCGCACCTGCCTTGCCAGATATTAAATGCTATTCCTACTACCTTAGTACTAACCTTACCATGTATAACCTCCCCCAGGCACTACTATGTGGTACTGCTGCGCAAGTACCAGTTAGGTGCCTTGTCAAGCAAACTGATAAAATCTCTGACGATGGAAGCTCGCCCCAGTAGCAATTATTAAATTGAAAAACTACATTGTGCTTAAGTAGGCATGTACCTGATGGCTCTAGAGATGAAACAAAGTGCACCTTGATCAACATCAACTCTCGGGACGACTCTCTCCAACCACTTGGGAATCTAAACAGTCCGTGAATAAAACGAAAAACCTTATAGGAAATACTCAGGTGAGGCGATGAAGAAAGAAGAAAAGGGAAGAAACTCGACGCAATTCAACGCCATCCGTCATGCCCGATAACCAAAAAGCCCCGTATCCCAATTTTGCTGGTTATAAACCGGTCCGCATCGCCACGAAAAAAAAGTGATTCATTAATCAGACAAGTACAACGATTCATTGTACAGGAGGATCGTGCGGTAAGAAGTTGCCAACAATCAACGCGGGCCTGCCAATATTCTTATAGTCAGCCTCTTACCATTCTCACAGGCTGGATAGGGTGAGCAATTGCTAATGGGCAACTCACAACTTGTGCTCATCGCGGCGAATTGTAAAGGAAAAGCAGCACTTGACAATCGGATGGTCCGAAGAATCACTGGGATTCTTGAGTGAACATGCGGTCAACAAAGTATCGTGTGCTGGGTCAAAGGCGATGGTGCCAAATTCCTCCCAGTACCGCACCATGGATTCCTCCGTCAGGATTTCATGCAGCGCAATCTTGCCCTAAATGGAAAAAAATTATAGTTGTTAGCCTCACATACTACTATCTGCATTTGTGACACAGGAGAGAAGAAGAAAGAAAAAAGAGGAGGTACTAACATCTCGCAGCTGATCCACCGGCACATTGATCAGCTCCGCCATCTCCTTGTTTCCTCGGAAGATCTCCCCAGTTCGTCTCCAGCAACACGCTGGTACGGCCATGCTTGCAAAGACCCGGTCATAGTCCATCAGCTGCCTCTCGAACCACATCTCCACATACACCAGCTGCATGTCTGTCAAGCCTTGGGCCTTTTCTCGAAACTTGGGCCGAAACTGATTGATTGTCCGCAATATCTTTTGTTTCGAGGAGGGAGCGATGTGGCCGTCCAGATACTTGCCTAGTCGTGCATAGCCGTTGATATAATTGAAGGGTTTGAGCAAACCGGCATCATATTTGGCCTTGAGCACGCGAGACATGCGTTCCTCTGGATTATCGTTCCCGGAGGGATCAGCAGCCTGGAGATAGTATTCTCGAGTCTTGTCTCGATCGGATCTCGTCATCGCTTTGTTATCAATATTTGGAGGAGGCAGCATGGACCCGGGCATGCGTCTTGCTGACATGGACGCAGCTGCTGCTAGGTCGTTGTTATTGGTATAGCTGGAGAGCATCTCCAGTGCTCCTCCTGGTCGGTTAAAGGCTGCATTCTGTTGGGCTTCGTTGGGAGGGATGCCGCTTTCATCGAGTATGCTGCTGTGCAAAAAGTCGTTGAGCAGGTTGAATTCATGAGTGACCTCGGGTCCAATCATGTAGTTGGGGTTATAAGTGTTCATGTCATGGAAGTTTTGCGCAGTCAGCCAAGCGTCCGAGAAGCCAGCAACTATACCGTTGTTAGCCATCCAAATTAACATGTTGGGGACAACGGCTGGGGCAGAGCTCGGGGGTGGTATTGGACAAGGGCAAAAGCAAGTTAAAAAGGCCACCAGTGGAGGGTGGGTTCCATCTCATTTTGGCGGAGCTTACATTGATTCGCGTTACCATTGTTATTCAACGCGTTGGCCTGCAGGCCCGACGAAGAGTCGGGTTGCACAAGAGGCAATGGATTGCCTTGCCCAAGCCCGAGGCCTGAATTTGCCCTCTGCCTCGCGCCATCGAATGTCGGCGGTGGACCCATGGCGCTGGATATAGAGCTGTGTCCCAAGTCAGACTGGGACAAGGTATCCGAATCATCGACGGATGCCGTTGATGCGTTTTTGCTGACGACTGTCTTTTTCTTGGGATCCGACTCGCGGGGTTCATCGTGGCAGAGATGGCCAATATTTCGCTTAATGCATCTCGTGCATGGCCGCTCCTATCCACGGCATTAGCATGTCAAGGCTTTCGACCAGTAGAAAAGGGACAGATGGAGAAGGCCCCCGACTCGTCCACGAGGCTGTCAGAGCAGACGGGAAGAGAAAGAGTGCCCCCCTCTCCAGATGTTATGCAAGAGATGTACTTACAAGATCGCATGTCATGTGCTGCTCGCGCCCAAGGAGAAATCAGTTAGCCACAGTCTCTTTTTACAACGCATGACTGGAAACGAATGATGTTTTTTTTTTCCTTCTTCTCTCTTTTCTTTTTCTTTTTCTTCTTTTCAGATGGCATCATCGACTCCTGTCTTTCTAAAGCGGGCCAGACTTACAGATCTGCGACAATACACGCAAGCTGCAAAAGTAGAGGGAGAGACACGCAGCTAATCGTTAGCCCATGCTGCATACACAGTCGACACTTGCGCTCCCAAGTCACTGGCCACGAGTTCAACAATGAAGGGAGGGAAGGGACGAGGCAATAACGCCCGGCGGCGCGAGAAGTGCGACCGCTTGTGCCCAAGGCATCGTTGCCCTCTTTTAGAAACCCTCTCGGGGCAACATAACACGATAACGGAACAAGGGGGGGAAAGGGTTTAAGCAGGTCTGCGTACCATGGTTAACCTTGCGTCTCTTCTTGGGGTTCTTTCCCGTGGCTCCAGTCGCATTGCCAGCGCCACGGCCCTCGTGGTCCTTTTCGCGCTCGGCCGCATCGCCTTTGCCAGCCAGTTTGCTTCGCTCCACCACCTTGCTTCCCTTGGCATCCATGGTGCCCGGCGCCGTGGCAGCGGTACCGGTAGCTTTCCGCTCGCTCATGGCTGCTGTGCGCTCTTAATGTCCCCGTCGCCAGAGCGCAGTCTTTTTTTTTCCTGTCCCGGTTTTTCCTTGTTGTCCCTCGTTCTCTTCGCTATTCTCTCATCTCCCGACTGCTCGGCCTCCCATTGGATCTATCTGCCTCGGAAGGGTTACGCAAACAAGACGCCGCATCCAAGACTGCAGATCATGGGACGGAAGGGAGGGAGAGCGAGACGCCCAAGTGTCGTCCCAGCTTCTCGGCTCGCTATGACCGCTCCCGATGGCGCAACCAGCATGCCCGAAGCTGCGCGGCAGCCCTCCCCAATGCGCAGCCCGCAGAGGCCGGGTCTCCCCCGTCAACGCAAAAGAGGAAAAATAGAGGTCGTGTGAGGTCCGAACGCCTGCCGATCTATGGCTGTCTTGGTGGCGCGGGCCTTGAGTCGTCGCCTGTGGCCGGTTCGTGATGCGAAAATCAGGGTTAGGCGCGGGCTCTGCCAGGCAGGAATGCGATGCAGAGGCAGAGTTTGGCCAGCAAAACAAGATTTAAGTTGAGCACGAGAGCAAAAACGAATCCGCAGGAAGCGCAAGTGCTGCTTGGAGGCACCGGGCTTGCGGGCCTTGCTTCAGCTGGGACCCAGTCCTCCCTTTGGTGGGGACGGTGGACCGAGCCTTTTCGTCGCGGGGCTTGGCGAGGTGGCAGCGCTAAGCGGCAGAGTACCTGCGCTAATGGATTGAAAAGCACGGCATATTTTTGGCGGTGCTGGCCGCTGTACAGGGCCCTCGAGCACCCTGTAACGGTACCTGTAGCTGAGCCTGGGCATTAACGGAGGGGCCTGGAAGGGCTGAAATACTATCGCCCAACTGCCTATTCGCTCCCAACAGGCCCAAGTTCAAAATAGCCTCTTTGCTTCTCCCTACTAGGTGTTGGGTTCCTGGTCATTCTCTATTCAGCGCATCCTCATTGGACACTACGATTAAACTTTTTTTTTCTTTCTTTCCTCTTCGTTCCTAGTCATGTCCTAAAAGCACAACACCACTAACAACAATAACAATCATAACACGGACAAACAGTAAACTCGCCAACAAGGACAAACACATTCGCCAGCATATCGAGCAAGGTAGGTAGGTACTTCACTAATCCCAGTTCTTAGCCAACGCCTAAACTGCTAAAGAGAAAAAAAAAAAAAAGGCACCCGCTCCCATGATCCCGGTCTAAGCCACCGGCATCACGGATGTCATCGCGCATCCCGAATCCACATCACATCCCAATACATGCCACATGCAGGACCTCGGGAACTGCAGGCTTGAGTCCCAAAAAAACAATACCCGCCCTGGGAGAGAGAGAGAAAAAAAAAAAAAAATACTACTCTGTACAGAGCCCATTGTTTGATTTCTCTCCCCTGCAAAAGCCCCCCGGTGAAACCCTCTCATCTTCAGCCGAACCCCGAATCTCTCTCTTATTGCTTTGAAAAATAAGGAAGCAACACATCCGGCTCGGCGGTTAAAAGAGCTTGCGCTGCGCTCCTGGGCCCAACGGATCTCGCAAAATGTCGGAAGATCACGGGTCCAAGTCCTTTGGCGCCCGCTAATAATACCTAGTATTACATAATGCCTCTTGTCTTCGTGCATATCTTCTTGGACGCCATACGGAGGATTACGGGACGTGTGGGCATGAAGTATTGAATATTAGTAGTAGTAGTAGTAGTAGTAGGATGTATTTTCTCTGCTAGGAACTTCATCATGCATGGACTCTCAAAAGTAATATCCAACGCTAATCACATGGCCGCTACATACATGACATGAAACGGTAAATCCCCCTTCGAAAACTAACGGGCTGAACAAAGCCAAGAGGCAAAGAAAAAAAAAATATAACCAGTCATAAAATCGTCTTCCGTAGGCGTGCATGCTTTCTATCATATGGCCACAAAGAAGCTCTTCTCACCCTCCTTTGGAGCCACCCGGGCCTTTCTCATAATCTCATCTTCGCACATCAACCTGATGCGCTCAGGCGTCGCAGGACTCTCCAGCCTAAGGAGACCGTCGCTGTGGTCCTCCCCTACCTTGGCCTCAACGCCAGCATCCTTGCGCGCTGCCTTGAGCGCGTCTCGGATGGCAAAGAACACTGAGCTGCCCATGAAGAGGGGAGGCTCGCCAACGCCCCTGCTGCGTTGAATCGTACGCAGATCCTTCCACTCGACGTCCTTGAGGAGTGTAACGTTGAACTCCTGAGGGATATCGCGGAAGCCCGGAATCTTGTACGCTCCAGGGCCGCGCGTGAATAGGTTGCCGGCCATGGGGCCATTTCGTAGCCACAGCGACTCTTCCATGGTGAAGAGTCCTAGACCTTGCATAAAGGCTCCTTGGATTTGGCCGTAATCGATTGCCGGGTTGATGGATTGACCAACATCCATCTTGATGTCGGCTCGGATACAGGTCCACGTGCCGGTAAGCACGTCAATCTCAACCTCGGCAGCGGCGACTCCCTGCGTAAAGTAAAAGTACATCTTGCCCGTGTTCTCGTCCCAGTTGTACCCAATCTCCGGGGTCTTGTAGAAGCCTTGAGCCGACAGGTTGACACGGTCGAAGTAGGCTGCATGGGCCAGATCCTTCATTGTTGCCTGCGGGCCGAGCTTTTCTCGGTAAGGAGCCAGCCGCTCATTGAGCTGTTCGCAGGCGTTGAAGATTGCGTATCCGTTGAGGTCGGAGGACGCTGATGCGGCCGTTGATGAGGCATTGGCGACTGTGTTAGTAGCGGTTTCCGATATGAACACATTATCCAGAGGGACCTGAAGAGCTTGTGCAGCAATCTGGGTCATCTTGGTGTGAAGTCCTTGGCCCATTTCGGTTCCTCCGTGGGCCACCAGGATAGAACCATCGTGATAGATGTGTACCAACGCTCCGGCCTGGTTGAGGAAGAGAGCTGTAAAGGAGATTCCAAACTTGGTGGGAATCAAGGCTGTTCCCCTCTTGCGCCACTTGTGACTCGCGTTGAACTGGGCAGTCGCAACTTTACGCTCCTCGTAGTTGCACTCTTCCAGCACTTGCTTATACATGAGAGGGACATGCCAATCCGTGACGGGCTGGTTGAATGGCGTCAGCTCGAGGGGCTTGTAAAAGTTGATTTCTCGAAGCTTCTCGATGGGGATGCCCAAGCGGTCTGCGGCCTCTTCCATACAAGTCTCTATGATGAACATGCCCTGAGGGCCGCCGAAACCACGGAAAGCTGTGTTGGAGACGGTGTTGGTTTTGCAGATACGGCCACGGATGAACGTGTTGGGGATGCGGTAGCACCCATCGACATGCGTCATTGCTCGTTCCACTACACTGGCGCTGAGATCGAAAGTCCAACCGGCATTGTTGAAGATGTCGACATCCAGGGCCTGAATCTTTCCGTCCTTGTTGAAGCCAACCTTGTATTTCCCGAGGAAAGGATGCCGTTGGCCCATGGTGAGCATGTCTTCCTCTCGAGTCAACATGCAGCGGACTGGTCTCCTGGTCTTCTTGGCAGCAAGAGCCACGGCCGAGCTGAGAATGATAGATCGGGTCTCCTTGCCGCCAAAGCCACCTCCCAGCCTCTTGACGCGGACGACAACTTTGTTTGCTGGTACCTCACAGACACGAGCGGCGAATGTTTGACTATTAAGAACAGAGTTAGCTTAGAAAACACAAGTTTGATATCAAAATATGTACTCACGTCTCATTTGGATTCTGTGTACTGGCGAATATTTCCATGGCCCCGTCTTCGGGGCTAGGAACGACCACACATGCGTTGGTTTCCAAATAAAAGTGCTCTTGACCACCCATCCGCGCAGTGCCCGTAAAGACATAGTCACAACCTTTGAAGGCCTCTTCGACATCTCCCGTCTTAATCTCACGATAGAAGGGATGGAAGCTATCTTGCTGGATAGCCTCTTCAATCGTCAGGACTGTAGGTAAATCCTCGTATTCCACCTTGACGGCCCTGGCTGCTTCCTGAGCCTTGGAGGCTGATGTAGCAAGGACCATAGCAATAGCTTGACCGGCTGTATGTACTTCGCCTTCTGCGAAGAAGAGTTCATCAAAGTTGGGCGCTCCAAATCGATTAGCTGCTTCGGAAGGCATGTCCTCCCTATCAACATAGTCAACCACACCGGGCATGTCGAGGGCAGCGGAATAATCGATTGATTTGATCTTTGCATGCGCTCTGGTTGACAGTACCCAGCACCCATACAATTCGTTCTTCAAGGGCGGGATATCATCTGTGTACTGAGCTTCACCGGTCGTTTGCTTTAATGCGGCAACATGGGGATTCGATTTACCCGTGACATCCTTTTCGTATGCGGCTGCCGTGTGAGGATCGATCTGGCCTGTGGAAATAGATCGTTCGATTTCGTCAACGGCCTGCGCATCAACGTGCTCGCTTTGCCCGTTGAGGATGGTGAGAACATCGTGGTAGAAGCGGTAGAAGAAGCCAAGAGCCAACGCTTTTCGATAAGATGCCATGCCACCGGGAACGCTAAACTGAAGGTCAAAGTCGTTTCCGAGAGCACTCATAGTTCCCTCAAGCGTCTCCAGTTCGGCGAGACGCTTCCCAATGAGATATTCGGCCGCAGTCTTTGCTGATACGGTCATGGCGGCCATACCACCATAGATGAGATTGCAGTCTGTCACGATGCCGTCATCGTCCAGTTTAACTCTCAGCGCCGCGGTGACGATGGCGATGTCATCGTCCTTTCTTTTTGCCTGCTTGTAAGCTCGGTAGAACTCACCCTTGGCCGCAGTAACAGGAATCCTGAGGGATGCGACGACGGCGTCTTGCGGAAGCGCTGTCCTTCGGTAGCCTGTGAAGAACTGTGACAAGGGAATCTCTGTCTCCTGAGCCGCTGACTTGGCCACCAAAACCGCGTTGGCACCCCACAAGGCCGGATTCAGATCCGATATAGGCGATGCGGTAACGAGGTTTCCGGCTGGAGTTCCAACGTTCCTGATCTGCCTACCGGCGAAGTATTTCAATTGCTTGAGAATTCCCTTGAACACTTGCGACCTTTCGTGCCCATACCGCTTTATGGCATCCTCGCAGATGTGCTCAAAATCGGTTAGGGTAACGTTGCCGCCAATCTCGAGGTGGTCCTCTGTGAACTCGTATTGTCGCAGTTCCGCAATGTCGCCGACGTAGACGGACACGGGATATTGCAAAGCTTTGAATTTGATCTCAATCTGTGTCTCGGTACTTCCTCCGATAATCTTGGCAGCAGGATATACGCTCTTGATTTGAAGAAGCTGATCCAGAGTGACTGGTCGAAACCACTTCTTTCTCTTGTTACCGAAGGCTAGTGGTCGTAGTTCATGCTTCTTCAGAGCAGGGGGGAAGATGAGCTCAGTATCGGGTTTGTATTCGATAAAGCCTGGGGGCGTGAATCGTTTGATGGGCTGATCGTCATTCTTTTTGTCCATACAGCAGCCTCCCTCAGGCTTGCCGTTTCCATTCTCCATACAGCATCCACCGCCACCATTGGTTTTGGCCTTGCCACACGAATTCTCGATGCTAAAAGTGTGGGCTGCGTCGAGGATAGACCTGTATCCCGTGCACCGACACAAGTTGCCGTCGAAAGCTTCTTCCACCTCGTCCTGTGTCGGGGTCGAATTATTTCGTAACAAGGCGTACAAACTCATGACAATGCCAGGCGTACAGAACCCGCATTGACTCCCATGAGATTTCGCCACTCGCTCTTGTGCGGGATGCGGTCTCTTTGTGTTGCCAATACCCTCAATGGTGACGACATGTTTGCCATCGAGACTTACTAGAGGTGCCAGGCAGGCGTTTACACTCGCATGGTAGATTTTTTTCGTGGTGGGATTATACTGGCTTACAACAATGGTGCAAGCACCGCATCCGCCCTCACCACAGCCACTGTTAAAATATCAACGTCAGCACGTCGTCAATGATGGTGGATAGAGTCTCTCTATGATGGGGAAGCAAAGGCGAGCTTCGTACAGCTTGGTTCCAGTCAGGCCAATCCCTCTCAGGTACTCCAGAACCGTTATCTCAGGATCAATGTCGTCGAGAACGACTTTGGTCCCATTGAGATAGAATCGGATTGTGTCGTCGAACTTGGCAGTCAGAGTCGTCAGCGAGTCCAACTGCCCATCCCGATCGGGAGATATAGCAATGGGCGCCATTGTGACGGGGTCGATAGAGGAGGATAGGAAGAGGATGGCGATGGAGAAGATGAAGCTAGAGCATGATAGAGTAAGAGGAAGAGAGATGGAAAGGAAGGTCGAGCACGATTACAACGTAGTGAGGTATAGTGTAACTTATGCTATAACCGCACTTGAAACGTCGATTCGATTGAAAGCCAGGCTTCGTGGAATGTTGTATGTGCTCTCTTTCTCTTGTATGTATGCCTAATGTTAACCAGGTGGCGACAAAGAACATTTAAGTTCCTGGGAGAGGCGGTGGTACCTAAGTACCTGTATATAGCGTCTCCTGGCTAAACTTAAGCGTCATCATGGGTCGCCGAGAGATGCCCAACTACTACCCCGTACTACCTAGCTTCCGGGTACCCAGTGGCGCTGCATGTGCCTACTCCGGTACTAACCTAGCGGGTAGATAAGAGTGCAATGCTTCCGAGCTGGAGGCGAACATGTGCGACAGGCATTCCCCAGGATGTGCGAAAATGAGCAAACCAGTGCAACGCTGTGTATGAATTGATGCTTTGCACTTGTTGCGCTCTTGATATCGTAAAGCCGACACCACCCCGCGCAGTGCTAATCTACGTAAGTAATCTCCGTTATCATTTTTGCCCCTCTATGTTTGGAGATGCAAGCAAGCACGGAGACATTCTTTGCATCGTATCGCCTAAAGCTTGCTTACCGCGAGGTACAAGCCAAGTCAGCAGAGCCACGTAATGTGTAGATACGACACAAGACGGTACCTATTCCAACAGGCTCTTGTAGCCGTCTTGTGACACACACGTGCGGCCTGATTGGCCTTGATATAACAACCTTACTCTCGGCGATTAATGCTCAGGCACCTACCTACCTGTAGTCTGCCAGTAACCCGCTGTAAGGGCTCTATAGATGCACTATAAATAGCACTGCAATGAATACAGGTACCTGTATGCTATCTGCACAACCAATTGCACCTGCATTGCACACCACAAGTACCTGCTATACTTATATTATCTCAAAACACCAACTACGTGTCCCCAGACCATCGAATTCATCAACCACCAAACCATCTGGAACAGGCAAAAGAGACGTCCAAATCTGATTCCCCCTCCCGTCTCAGATACTCACCAGATCCGCTGTCAATGGAGAGTCGCCCCTCACCGACCCCGCTGGGGAAACCACGCTTCGGCCGGCTCCGCTGCTGAGAAGGAGCTCCACCTATCGGGAGGTTCCACGGCGGGCTAAGAAGATGCTGATAGAGGGCGAGATGGCTGGACTAATCAGCATTACCTCATTTATAATGCTGATATCCGATTCAAAGGGCGCAAAAGTACCTTATTCTGACACGAGAGCAGAAGCTTCTGATATTAGGGTTTGGGAACTTGGTCTTTGGATCATTGGACTGCGTCCAAGCACATGCAGTAAGGGCGCAGCACGATGTGTTTAGTAAACCCTCTTTATGATTCATAATCCAATGCCATTGATCTTCCTATGTGGAATGGAAATCTATCTTACCAACATCTCCGAGGTACTCCGCAAATCACCATAACCCTCCTTTTTATACATTGTCGATATCGACATTCCCATCTCCACCTCGACGCTTCCTTTACTTCATATACTTCTTCAGCCCCCTCAGTCTGTTCTTCGCCTCTTCCAATATCGAATCTTCCTTGCACACCGCAAACCGCAGGTAGTCCTCCGCCATGTGCGCGTTCTCATCCGTGTAGAATTCCGTCGGTGGGATCGCCGCAACACCGACCTCCTGGATCAGGAACCACGCCAGCTTAAAGTCCCGCGGCCGGCTTGCCACATGCGGCGGGAAGGGGTAGTCTTCCGGCAGCTGAACCTTGTTCATGTTGACGAGAACAAAGTAGCCGCCCTCGGGCTCCGAGTAAGGGAGACCGAGCTCGTCCCAGACCTCGTTGAATAGATCCATCTTGGCCTTCATGTCTCGGACGGTTTCGTCCCAGAAACCTTCTGCCTCGGCCTTTTCGAATCCAACGGCGCAAGCTTCCTGTAGGGGCGAGACAGACGAGTAGCAGATCCGAGTGTGCGCCGCAGAGACGTATTTGATGAGATGCTCAGGGCCCATGAGCCAGCCTAAAACATCGGGTTAGCATTCAGCAGTCATCAATAGCATGAGAATTCTGTATCATCATACCAACACGCCAACCAGTGGCGTAAAAATTCTTGCCAGCGGAGCCAACCGTAATAGTCAGCTGCTCGATTTCAGGAGACAAGGTCGAGATTCTAGTAAAGGGGACGTAGAATAGACGATCATACACCTCGTCGGAGAGGATGATGATTTCATGCTTCACACACAGGTCGCCAATCTTTTGCAGCTCCTCCTTGGAGTAGACCTTGCCAACAGGGTTATCTATATAAGAGATAAGTATCAGCAGTGCTCACGTCTTTCAAATCTCAAGGGTAGACGTACGAGGGGTGTTGAGGACAATCATCTTAGTCTTGGGAGTAATGGCCCTCTCCAGCTCGTCAAAGTCGATGGTCCAGTCGGCTGCCGAAGATGTCTTGACAGCTCCCGTGGCGGGAGGATGCATCGGCACATAGACAATCTTGCCGCCTGGCATTTCAATGTTGCTTATGTACCTATCCTTTAGTGTGAGCAATCCAAAAC